>VWPU01021681.1:0-111362 GCA_013398955.1 Callaeas wilsoni | reverse complement strand
CGAGCCAGTTCTCGCGGTGCTGGCCAGGCTCAGCCTCCTTCCCCTCCCCGGCGAGCGGTGACTGTGCACGGCGGAGCGGGGAGCGCCGAGCCGGGCGCTGGGGAGCCCGCGCCGCCCCGCCGAGCCAGGAGGAAGGCCGCCGAGCAGCGCGCCCGCCCGGCCCGTCCCCGCCGCCCTGCCCCATGCCCCAGCGACGCTGAGCCTCCCGCAGCCCGAACATGGCCACCACGGCAACGTGCACCCGCTTCACCGACGAGTACCAGCTCTACGAGGAGCTTGGCAAGTACGGAGCCTGCTGTGCGCCCCGCGCCGCGCCCCGCCGCCCGCCCCGGCCCCGGGACCCACAGGCGCTGCCGGGAGCACTGTGCCGGCGACCCGGCTCTCCCAGGAGCCGGAGGAGGATTAGCTGTCGCGCTGTAATCCTGTTCTCCAGCCCCCCGTCTACCCCAGCGGCACAGCCGCCGGAGGGAAAGGTGTTCCTACCCTCCTGGGTCGCCCCGCCGCAGCGGGTGTCCCTGCAGCCTGTCTCAGGCTGTGCGCTCCTGTTGCACCCTGAGATTTCCTCTCTTCCCTCCTTTCCTTCCTCAGGACCTGGCTGCCTCGTTCTCCTTCCCGCACCGTCTCCCAGCTGCACGTTGCCGTTCCCTGCAACTGTTTCTGTGCTGGGACGCGACACTGTTACAGCCACTCCGCGATGCTTCAGTCCCCACTTCCTTGTCTCTGTGAAAGGACCAGGTGCTGCTGCACCGCGCTTCTCCTCCCTCCCCGCTTCCCTCGCTTCTTCCCTCCCTCTCTCCGCACTTGTCTCCGCATTGGCAGACTTGCTGCTGCACCCTAGGACAGGGCTTTGCAGGGGACCCCAGTTGGGCAGGAAAGCCGCACAGAAAGGGCCAGGGTAGGATTATGGGGACAGTGCTTTCGTGGGTGCTGCTGCTCGCTCCCTCCCTTCCTGCACCAACTGCTGTGCTTTGCTGCATCTCTTTTCTCCAGCCCGGTGTCCCTGTCCCTCCCCACACTGCTGCAGCTGTGTGTCACCGAGCCCGGGCCCCAGTGCTGGTGCTCACCTTGATGCTCATTGGTTTGTATGTAGAGGTTGAGGAAGGGGATAAAGAGACAGGACTCCGCAGTATTGGAAGGATTCAAGCTATTTTAGGCTCCCTGTAGGACTAACTGTATGTGGGGCCCTTGTGCAGCTTCTGTTCCCCTCTCTCATAGTTGAAAGATGGACATTTGTCCCTAGACATGGGTTTGCATTCCTGATCTGAAGGACTTGGAATTTTCTGCTAGTTTTCTTATATTTGTCCTTTCCCCTTTTCAGATCTTTCCTGTAAAGCTAGTTGTTGTTCTTTACCCACCGTGTTTTATTGTTGTTTTTAAAAAATAAGGGACTGTTTTCAAGTGCTTATTGTGTAGTCCTGTAGATTTTCAGTCTCTGTCTTTTCACCTTGGTCTCTGTTGTATTCACTCTTTTTCCTCACAGAAATCCTTCTTCCCTCTCTCTCAGACCTCTTCTCCAAGAGTAATTATCTTTGGAATAGTTGTAATAATATCAATAGTTTCATCTTGAGAAAATATACAAAGCCTTGTAGTTTTCTACTCTCTTCCTTAATAGGTACATGCTTATCCCCTTTTTGCAGGTGGGTTGAGGGATATAAGAGCACTAGTAACTTCTGCAAAGTGATTTTGTGACTGAGCTTGCACTTGAGCATGGGAGATATGAGTCTTGGTTTTGTGCTGTGACTGCCTGGGATGCTGTCTTTGGCAGATGGACTTTCCAGCTAGTGTTTGCAGCACTGTTCAGGGCTGTTTTTCTCCTGTTTATCAACCCCTGTTTCTGTGCCTGTGTGATCTCTCTCTCCCCACACAGTGTGTTCTTCCTACTACGCTGTCTGTGAGGGGGCTTGAGGAGTCTTCAGGAGGCTTGAGTACCATATAGACTTAAGTTTTTTGCTGATCAGACAGCGTGCATTGTTAATTGGATTCTCAGGTGTTGTGTCCCTCCTCTGTATGTCTTCTGCCCTGTCCTTAATCTGGTCCACTCTGGGGACAGGAATTGTTGCTATTTTATTCTTATTCTCATTTTCAGTTTCATAGCACCTACCCTCTTTATTTTTCTTCCAGGGGAGCCTTCTCTGTGGTCCGCAGATGTGTAAAGAAAAATTCTTCACAGGAATATGCTGCAAAAATCATCAACACCAAAAAACTGTCAGCCAGAGGTTAGTGTTTCTATTTGCCTTTCTTCCCTATATTAATAGAAAAATACCTCAGTGGAGTTGAGGCTGTAATAAATTTAAGGGATCTGGAGTTGCTTGTTTCAGTCATTATTTAAGCATTTCAGAATAATTGAGTTGTGTGGCAAAGAGGAGACTGAAAGAAGGTAGTGTGGGATGATAGAAAAATTCCTGTGTCTGGAAATGGATACTCTGTAAAGTGATGTTGTCTTTTTCTTCTTGAGGTCTTTCTTCTTCAAGCTGAGCTAGAGGTAGATTCATCTATTTGTGTGTGTGTACCAATCACTCATAATAAAGAGAAGTGTTGGAGACTTATTTTGCTGAATGTCTTTTTTACCTAGGAGATCTGTCTTACCAGAACAGATGTGATTATTTTTTTGAAAGATAGATGCTATATGCCTTGCTCCTTTCATGCCATAGTTAAAGGTGGTGTGTTTGGAAACTAGAAAGTCTGCCTTCAAAGGCAGAAATAGGTTGGAGGGAGAAATCTTGCCAATTTGACTTCTTGGCATATTAGAACAAGGGGCTTGTGCTTTCATTACTCCTGGAGACTTATAAAACCTGAAAGTAGACTGTAGTGTTATGAAAAGAGAAAAAAATTAACTCTTCCAAGCTGTTAGTCTTCTGTTTTCCAGGGACCTACGTATGCATAAAGGGTAGTAGACCACATAGTATGAAGGGAATGTATCTTCTAGTGTGTAGGGAATCACTGCAGGGATTAAAGTTGCCTTGTGGATGGGGTGGATGAGGGGGAGAATGAGAGAAACTGAACTGCAATGAAAGATGCTGAAAACAGGGAGTGCAACAAGTTGAGATGCCAGAGGCAACTCTTTCTAGAAAAGGTGAACAAGAAGAGTTGTAAGTCTTTAGAGGCCTTTCAGATTTGACAAAAGTAATGGATGAAGCCCTTGCTAGTTCAGTAGAGGGCTTAGTAGGGGGGTTGACTGAGAAATAAAAGAAAAGAGCATGAGGAGAAAGCAAATGATCTTGAGAAATGATTTAGAAGTGAATAATGTTTTGCCTAATCCTTACAAAAAAGAAAAATAGAATATGTATTCTCCTTTTTGCCAGAATATGAAATGTGATGATAAGAGCAGAAAACAGCTTGAAGAATAGTGGAAAACTTCCATTTTCTGCAGTTTGTATGGTTTGTATGTAGAAGTTGTGTCAGTGGTAGTGTGCTGTGAAGCAGTGATTTTTTTTTTTTTTTTTTTAAATTTTTTTTTTTTTCACTTCTGGAAGCAAGCATATGTGCTGAAGTGTTTAGTATTTAGCCTGAGTGAGGTCATTTTGGGGGCCAACCAGTGGAGCCCTAGACTGTTAATGAGGTGGCTACAGATCTTTTGAGAATCAGTGTCCCCTCAATGGTCACGTGACAGTGCTTGCTGATGTAGGTGGGATATCCAATCTCTTGAGTTCAAAATTAGTTCAACTGAATATGGGAGAGGTTTGAAGAGTGGCTTTGCTTTGCTGACGACCATTAACAGACTTCCCTGTCCATCCTGTAGTGAGGACTAAAGCTCTGGAGAGCCATTTTTCAGACATTAGTGGACACCAGGCTGCTTGGAGAAGAGAGGGGGCAATTTGATAAACTGGTCACAAAGGGTAAACCATGATCTTACAAAGAACAGGGTATTGAAGTTAACTCTGGAGATAAGAAAAATTGGAAAAACTGCAGGCTAAATGTAGTTGAAACAAAATTCAAAAACATATTAGCTGAAGTCCAAAACTCTCAGAAAAACTGATTGAGTCAGTTTTTAAGTGTTTGGCCATTTAATGAGGTATAGAGGGAAAAATATATAGATTCTAATTGTTTTTCATAGTAAGGTGATGACAGTTTAATGACCCAACAAGTAGGAAAAGTAAGTATGGGTGAATATAGGCCATGTTTTGATGTATACTTATTATTTAGATTTCATACTTTCCTATAAATAAAATACATTGAGGCTGCTAGTCTGGTCCTCAGCTACTTAACTCGAGGCAGCTGGCAATGATATATACTTAAAAACGTATTGGTTAGATAGGGTAAGTGTGAGGAGAACTAAGAAAGAAAATGTATGTTTCTGCTAGTACAGAAGAGTATCAGAGACAAGGGACTGATCAGGTTGTGTTGAAGTTTTAACTGAGGACTGAGGAATCTGTGAAAAGTGTATGGTTGACTTCAGCTGAATATGTAGGTTCCTCAGTTATTCCAGCTGTGTTTGCTGAGAGCTCAAGGGGTAAGTACAAAAAGTACTTATAGTAAAAGACAGAGTATTCTGATAGGAAGTTAGTGAATTCACCTTGGAATAGGTCTTTAAACCATTGAAGGAAAAATGTGTGCTATTTAGATATTGCAGCTGTAAATCAGTGATTAAGGAGATTCAATTCAGCAACCTGAAAATGAAAGTCTCGGGAAAAGGCATTTTAGAAAGCTGTCTCCCTGAGGAGCAGAATTATGGTGTTAATTCTGCAGCATCCTGGATATGTGTTGCCTGATGTGTCCTTTCCCCAAGCTGGCACTTCTCCTTGGGCTGTCCATGTCTCTGGCCATCAGTATCTCTGCCCGGGGCCCTCCTGTGCACCCAGCTGCGAGCCGTGCCTTGTGCAGGGTAACCCACCCGCCTGACCTGCCTCCCACGCTGCTGGTTTTCTTCTAGGCATGGTCACAGAGCCAGCATATTCCCTTATGTGGGGACAGCCAGCCCTCTCCAACTTAAGCATAGCTACGTTTAACATTTTTTACTATCTCTAGCAGAATTTGAACCTGTATGGACACCTGATGCAAGTAACTTTCCTTGATTCTGTTCAAAGGCAAGGAGAGCCTTGCTCTCCTCTTGCAGTACTTCTTGTTACCTTTGTTTTTCAAGACTCATGATGAAGAAATACTAGATAGCCTACTGGGAAGTGCTGAAAAGCTTACTGTATATGGCTGAAAAGGAGGAAGAGGAATGCTTCAGGGTGAATTATATGCAATGAAAGGGTAGAGACTTGAAGAGGCATGGTGTTTTACAAGGCTTCTCTCTGAAAGCAATGAGGATGGATGGTGTGCTGGTCCTAACAGCTTCAGTCTAGTAAACTTCATCCTTCATAAAATACCAAGTCAGCTGTTGAGAGGAGAGTCTCTTTTTTATATTGTCTGTGATTTTTGGATGCCTGTTCTCTCTTTTAATAAGTTTTGTCAGTAAGAGCTGGTCTAAATTAAAATTCATATTTTGGCTTTAGTGAAGTATTTGCTATTATTCATGTTGTGTTGATGCTTAAGACTGCCCAGTGAAGACCATGCCAAGAAGTTTAATGTTAAACAGGGTCCAAATGCTTGTGGAAAGGGAGAGGAAACAGACTTCACCTTAGTTAGCATTTAGCTGACATATAAGAGCAGTGGTTATTACACGTGGGGGAAATACAATGCTTCAGTCATCTGAAATTCCTATGGGATTGAATGCACAGACTTTTACCAGCACTACGGGTAGAGGAAAGTAATAACTGTAATTTTTTGAAAGTTGTCTTGTGGCTTTCACCAGAATACTTTTTGAACATGAAAATTCATAGCAAGTAATGCTACAGTGAAGTTCAAATAAAGTAAAATTACTTGCAGTGATCAAAAGATCAAGAGAGAAGCAGCAGCTTTAGTAGCAGTAGGGGCATATCCCCAGATTGACTTGCCAGCATATACTTCAAGAGAGAGTCTGGCTTTGGAAAGAGGTAGGCAGAGCCTTAGGATTTGATAATTTTTAGGATATTTTTTTATACCAAATAGTGTTTAGTGATCCTGCCACCATCTGTAGTATTTCTGCCCGTTTTTTAGGTGCAGGAGGAAAAATCTCTGTGTATTACATTTATTGTTAAGTTTAATTTGCTGTTGGAAGTATGTATCTTTTAACTCTTGCAAGTGACATCTCTTGATGAAAGAATTAAAAAGAGCTGTCTTGTAAGTTAGACCACTTCACTGTGTTCTCCTTACTATGGCTTTGCTCTGACTGTGAAATAGAGGTGTCTTCTCTCCCTGCTTTTCATCTTTCCAAATTTGTAAACCAGATAAAAATTTGCAGTCTACCCAGTTATTTTGTTGGTTTTTTCTGTAGGAGATTATGTGGATTGTGGGAGGAGCAGGGAACTACTTCTGTGTATCAAACCCCAACAGGAAAAAAGCACTCTTTATACTTCCAACTCTGCCTTTTTCCCCACACCGCTATTGTCCTGGCTTTCGGTTCCGCAGTGGTTGCTGATTTGGGCTTTACAATGTGTTTTGTTGAAGGTGTCGGCAGTAGTTTCCCTGGACACTAATATGTTAAGCTTGAGTGCTGCAGAGGAAGTTAAGCAGCATTAGTCCCTCACATCTCTGTTGATGTGTTCTATGCGTGTTCGTAGCTGCTGCTCGCATTAGGAGTCCCGTGGACCGCTCTCGAGGCTGCCGGGTTTCGAGTCCCCGTGGGGCACCGCGCCCGCCGGGCCTGGCTGCGCGCAGGCTGCTGCACTGCAGCGGGGCCAGCGCCTCCGCCGGGCCGGGCAAGCCCAGCGCGCGCTCACAGAGGGCTCCAGCGCGAAGCCAGACTCGCGGAGAAGTGCCCTGCGATAGGTGTCCTCTATGTGTTCTGGGTTCGCGGGCTGAGGACAAGTGTCCTTTCTTGCAGAGGATGGCAAATCAAACCCTGTCTGCTCAGCTGTACTTGCTGAGCAGCCAAATCAGGTCCAGTCATTTGGTTTGGGAGAGAAGCTGCCCTTTCTGCAGCATGGGCTGAGTGAAGAGCTTTCCTGAGCCCCAGCTCCACCCCGTGCCTCCCCTTTGCTGCCTGCAGAAGTCTGAGAGATGCTGTGATTAGGGAGCACATATAGCAGACCAGCTGCAGTGGGTTGGAAATTTTTTGGAGGTCTTTGCACACATGGAGGGAAGTAGGGAGCGGAGCAGAGGGCTACACACCCCCCAGAGCAGTGTCTGAGGCTGGGAACTGCCTGGTGGAGTGACTGTAAGAGGCTGAGTGCTGCAGGATGGGGCTTGTAGGGGAGGAATCAGTTGGTGGAGTGGGCGTGTGAGTAGCAAGTGGCTGAACTCTTCACTCTGCACCGCAGCACACGAGTGTGGCAGGGGCTGGTGGCGAGGCTGCTCAGCTGATGTCAGACACAGCAGCCCTCTGCTTCCAACCAGCAGCCTGCCTCCCCCTCTTCTTCCTACCTGCCTCTGCTTGTAGTCCTCTGCATAGGGGAAGAGGGGTTCAAATAGTATATATACACACCAGTAGGGGAAATTCCATTGGAAGAGATGTTTGAAGAAGAGGAAGGCTTGTGCAAAAGAAGAGACCCTGACCTTGGAGGAGAGATTGGAGCTGGGAACTTAGTGGGGGGCTGCTGAGGGTCAGCTTGGCTTTTTGCCTGCCCCAACATAGCAGTACAGGCAGGGAAGTGCCCTGGTGTGAGAGCCAGCAGAGATTGTCAGAGTGGCAAGTGGTGGAAGCCTCGCTTTACTGTGGCTCGCTATGGCCAGAGGCTGGCTTCCTCCCACTGTGAATGTTAGTGATGGTTGGGGTTACCCCAGGTTGCCTCTCAGTTTACGCTGTATATTTTATAAAGGAGCTGGAACAGAGCAGACAGGATTTCAGCTTGTGTCTGTCTTCTCAGTGGTCACATTGGGTATTAAATTTCCGGCATTAACAATGGGGGGGGGGGGAAGTGGGCACACAGATTGGGCAGGAGTTCCTACTGCCTCTGCACGAGGTTAGAGAAAGGAGCTTGGTGAGAGAGTCGGGTTTCTTGTTTTCCCAATATAAACTGGATTTGTGTATGGCAGAAATGTGATTAGACTAACTCCTGCACGTGTCCCAAAGCCCTTGGCTCTAGAGCATTTACTCTGATCAGCCAGCCATGGTTGAAATATTTGTAGGTGTCCCTACAGTGAAGAGCAGGGTGTTGAGCAGCCTGTAGATATTTGGGGCAAGGAGAGCTACTTTGATTTCTTGTAAGAAGGATCCAGTGAAAAAACTATTTGCTTTTTTTTTGTTGGTTTTGCCATGTAGCACGGAGATTTCACTGTCTCCAAATTTAATCCTTCTCTAGACAGTAGCAAAATCATCACTAGCAGAGGAGGATTCATCTGTGGATCATAAAGAAATTTTTGAAGAGTGCCCTCCTCCCCAACAATGGGTTAGCACCACTGTTTCACTATTTTAAGAGAGGACTATGGCAATATTTTGTTTCTTTCCACACCCTGCAAGTATTCTAGTTGTTCTGGCCCTCCAGATTGGGTGAAGACAGTTTTTAAAAGGGAAGCATGCTAATGCAAAAATTTCTCTCCACTGTGCTATGAGCACAACCTTGACAATGAAGTCATCACCCTCCACTTTTAATTAACTCTGACCTGTCACCTGTTTTGGTATTTCAGGTGTTTCTTTTTGTTTCCTCTGTTCTTGAAATCTCCTGATTTTTACCGACACAGCAGACATAAGAAGAACTCACATTCATTTGCCTGCGTTTGACTATAGAGTGAGCTATTGCTGTTGACTTGGCTGGGTGAAGAGGGCAATATTGCCTGGCACCGGGGTCACCAGAACAGGAAGGAAGCCTCGAATGCTGTAAAAAAGAAACGTGGAGTATCTCACATCATTGTGTGTTTGCCTGCAACTGAACTGATGTCAGTGCTCAGAGTAGTCATCTTCAGGAAAACAGAGGCACACTGGTTTCTGATGGGCAAATGCATCCTTAAAATTTGAGTTACTCACTAGATGTTTTGGGGTTTTTTTAGTGTATGGAGGAAATGTGACCCTGTAACTTAAACTACTGTAGTTGCTGCTGTTCCTTACAACAATAAGCTTAATGCTTCAAAAATTGGAGCCCTTTGAATTCGGCCAACATCATGTTCCTTTTTATACCTTATTAAATTTGAATACCACTTTATGCTTTGGTAACATCTCCCCAAATATTCTGGTATTGCTGCCTGCATGATTTTTGGAGAACAGTTGCAGAATACCTCTAAAGAAATGGGCTGGCAGTATCTTAGATGTAAGCTTTATGAACACCGAAGTTAGCCAAAGATAAGTGGGGCATGGATATAACTTTCTGGTGAAACTGAGTCTATAGTTGTTGGATTTTGATTCCGTGTAGCTTTTTTCACCTTTTTCTCTTCATCTGGCTTTCTTTCTGTTTTAATTTTGAGTTTGTTTTGAATGTTCGTTTGTTTCTCATGGATCATTTACTTTAACCCGTAATTATATTAATTTATAATGCTTTAATTGAAAATAGCCCTTTAGTAATGCTGCTTTACTCTCCTTTCCTCCCAGAGAATATTGCACATTTTCTGTTGCTCCCGCAATTTAGATGAGCAGACTGGGAAGTGTGGTTGTTGGTGCAAGCAGCTGATTACTGATGTCTGAGACTAATGCAGAGATGCCAGGAGAGCTGGTTAATGTTGTATCTTGCCTTTTTGTGATGGAATCAGGAGAGGAGGAGATGACCGGGGCTTTAGTCCTGGTGTCAGGATCTGTCTGGCTCTGCTCCTGGCAGAGTCACAGGGAGAATTCCCTGTCTCTGAGATGTGAGTTGAGTAAATGCAGTGACCTTTCAGAGAATGCGTGTGTGCATATAACTTTCGTGTTATGTTCCTGAGAGCATGAGTTACATATCTCTCTGGTGACCCCCTGTCCTGCTGCTCCCGTCCAAAGTTCCTGACTTAGCTGTTGTCCAAGCATCCACAGCCATGAGCTCTTGTCTTACCTGTGGCTGGAGTGTGTTTATCTGTGATGCTGGGACGAGTCCAGATTAGCGTGATGTTTCAGAGAAGGTTGCTAGCTCTCTTTTCTCTTTGCTAAAAGCCATAGGTGATTTCACTGTTAAACACAAGACCCTTTTCTTTCTGAGGCAAAGGTAGCATCTCTTTTTGCAGTGCTGTTGTTTGTGTGGTTCTGTCAGAGTCCCAAAAATTGAGCTGAGAATTGTCTCAGTAGGCACTGTGGGATTGAAGACACAGTTAATTTTAAAGAAAAACAAACCCCATGTAAACCTATCTCTAAGGAAGGAATATACTTGTGAAGATGAGCCTGGGAGTGGCCACGGCTCTTTGTAGGCCTATGAGCCAAAGGCTAAATGGCAGATCAGGCAGGGAGTGGCAGCCTGCCTGCTGTGGCAGAGCTGCTGGGTTATCTCTGGGGGCTGTTGCCATGATGACAGTGGCAAACAGGGACTGAAAAATTTACCAGATGCGTGTGAGCCAAAGGATTAAACTTTCTCATAGGAGAGAAGGGAGGGGAGGAGGGTGGGTGATGATGTATTAACGAAGGACAGTATCCTAGTGAGAAATACCAGGCTCACTCTCCTATAGCCACTGGGATGGCAGGGGGGAATGCAGACTGGCATTCCTCCTCCAGTCTAAACTCTGG
Source organism: Callaeas wilsoni (assembly GCA_013398955.1). NCBI lineage: Eukaryota > Metazoa > Chordata > Aves > Passeriformes > Callaeidae > Callaeas > Callaeas wilsoni. The sequence continues at coordinate 100,786 of VWPU01021681.1, read as the reverse complement.
GCAACACTGCTCTGACAAATTTCCTCTTTGAAGAGAGGGTGAATGCACCCTGCTTTCACTGCATAAGTCATCGAGATTTGCATTGCTTTGGCAGGTGGAACGTAAGAAGTGGGAAAAGATGGTCTCTCTTTTTTGGTCTTTTTTTTCCTATTCCCTATACCTACAAGTAACTCTAGTTCTTTACTTTGTGATTCAAGATTTTCTGCGCTAGAGTTCATGCAAATCAAGTTTCAGCGTTGCCTGCAGGTTGCAGACTATCAAACATGATTCTAACCAGCCTGCACTACTGTCATTGATAGCACAAGACTGTTGTCATTGAAAATGTCTGATGTAAAACCATGGTAGCACTGCTAGGGCTAGTAGTGGTCTTGACCCTGCATATGCTTTTGTTCCCTTCTCAGAGCTGGGGCAGTGTTCCTGCATATCAGAGCTGGTAGCATGGTAGGCAGGCAGCGCATGAGAGAGGCTAAGCTTGGCAGTTTTCCCTCCACTGGAGTCTAAGGAAGTCCTATTACCACCCTGTGCTGCAGCCTCCTTTGTGGAGGTTGACCGCAATAAGGACTGCTCCTACGAGAATTAGTGATTTGCAGCTGGCTGGGGAGCACAGAGCTGGTGAGGGGGTCTCTGCACTCAGTGCCCAAAATCTCAGTGCTCCATAGCTAAAGGTGATATCACTTGGTTGTTTGCAGTACTGCAAATTATCACAGTACCTTCTTGCGGGCAGCTTCAGGAAAGACCTACCTGGTTGTGCCTGGCAAACTTCTGAACAGCAATATACTAGTATAAAATGTTTTTTCTGAAGGCTTAGTAAGATAGAATTGTGGTAATAAAAACTGGTTTCATTCTAGAAGGGCTTCGTCAACTTGAAATATTTATTTACGAAATAAGACGCTAATATCTGTGGAAATTAATAATATAGGTCTTTCCCACCAGCCCAAATCCCAGTGGACTTTTTAAGCTCCTGTGAGTACAGGCCGTAAGTGAGAACAAGGATTTTAAGCCTCCAAAGCCAGTTCCTCAAAGCATGTGGAAAGGATCCTTTCCCTTTCCCTTTCCCTCTCCCCCTCCCCCTCCCTCTCCCTCTCCCCTTCCCTTTCCCTTTCCCTTGCCCTTTCCCTTTCCCTTTCCCTCTCCCCCTCCCCCTCCCTCTCCCTCTCCCCTTCCCTTTCCCTTTCCCTTGCCCTTTCCCTTTCCCTTTCCCTCCTCTTCTAGGCACCTGAGTTAGCTGGTGTAGGCTGCAGCTTGTCTTGTGGAGTAACTCAGTGTTTGGATGTGCTTTATCTGTGCAGTTACTGTGTCATCTCCGATAAGTCAGTTGGTGTAGACTGTGGTAAATGATAGCTTTGAAGACAGAGATGCTGTTTCTTGATGTTGAAGACAACTCTTTCTTGAAAGAGGTTTTCTTATCTGCAGGGGAGAAGTGAGGAGTGAGGAAAGGAGAAGTGGTCTGACATAGCCTGACGTCTGAGGTGAAAAGAGGAGACTGAAGAGCTAAATACTCAAACTTCAGTGTACTTCCTCTGTTCCCCATTCTTTTACAGGGACCTCTCTTTAACAAGGAGTCTGCATGCCTGTGCAGCAGAATATAGTCAGTGTGTAAAGTTTCCTGCAGCTCTGGAGATGGGTGGGATGTGTGTGTTTATCCAGCTCTGTTTGCTGCTAGAGACCTGATCTCATACACCTGACTTGAAATGTGACTTCATAGGGGACAGTCCAGTGCTTTCTCTCAGATGCAGTTTCTAGATGCACATTTCAAATTACATGGGTACCCTGGAAGCTTTTTCAGGGAAAAACAGCTTGTTAAAACTCATCCTATATTGGTCTCCAGAGCCTGCCAAATAAACTTTGTGTTTCTACTGTAATAGAGCAGCTGCCATTCTGAAAATGTCCATGTGTATCTTGGTTGTTTTCTTTTTTTAAAATTTTATTTATTTCCTCATATTCCTTTATGTCAAAGCATATAACATTTCATGAGTAATGGGCCAAGAAATTGCCCATTGGCTGGAGGAAAAAATAGATGTAGAAGGAGTAACTTGTCTTTACTGGCCCCTGTAACCCACAGGGACTTGCTGGAACATTTTTCTTGGAGGCTACTAGAGAGTATAGCCTGGTGATGCCAAGCAGGACTTTTCTGTTGTTTGCCAAAAGAATTGGTGTGCAGTTAAGTGTGCGGTTAAGTTTAATTTTGCCTGCCTCAGGGCCAGTCCATGTAAGCTTTGGGTATCAAATGTCCTCTGTTGAGATTGTGTCAGAGAGATTAGGAGCATTGAAGTTGCACAGCTTTATTTTATAATTGGTGCCAGTGCAGAGACAAAGCTTGATTGTGATGATGTGTTTCTTCACTGCAAGTTAAAGTAGTGATTCATAGCTCCCCTGTTACTTTAAATATTCCTGATTTTTGGATTGCAGATTGAAAAGTGGCTTTCAGCTCTGCCCATTTTTGACTCGTGTGTCATCTGGCTTAGAATCTGCCAGCTCTGCAGATTAGGATATTGTGTTGTGTCTGCTGCTTGCTATGAAGTTGCCTGGATTAAAATTTTCAGTGCAGAGCAATGATCCACAGCCTTCTCTCTCTGTCTGAATTGCTCTTGCACTTAATAAGGATGATGTAGAGGACTGAACTGTTGGTCAGCTCATCCTTTTTGTGGAAGCATTTCTACAGCAGTAGACTGGGAGTTGAGCTCTCATAACACATTTCTTTTCTCCAGACAGCCAAGTTCAGCATCAGAGATATGAAAAAAGAGACACAAGGCAGTTGGCTTTTTTGATAATCATTATCAAATATTGCTAACAAGTTCAGGTGACTCTAGTTGCTGCTAGTAGTTTATGTTGCTGCAGACCTGGTTACAGTTTTAAGGAAGCACATTATGCCTTGTTAACTCTTTGTGGCTGTGTACATTTAGTTTCGTCAGTAGTCCTGAAGCTGAGCTTAAAAAGCTTTCCCTTCCACCACCTCACAAATAGTCTAGCAGTTTCTTATCTCCGTGATGAATTATGAAATGTTAATTGCTGAAGTTTTTTCTCATTTGAAAACACAGCCAAAATTTCTTCCCTGTCTTGGAAACAAAACTTGGGTCTCACAGTTGCAGTTACCTTATCTAAAGGGGTGGCAGGGGCTGGCTTGGGAACAAGGCAACACGCAGCTCGACTGAGCCAGAGAAACTTAAATTCTTCCTTCCGCATCTTTGAATTCCTGGATCCTGCATTGCAGTGACTTAACACTGCTGAGATCTGCCTCCTTGTCGCACTGTTACCTTGTCTGCTCACCAGCGGTAGTCTGATACTTACTTAGCTGGTTCATCCAAAACCACCGACACCTGATGGGATCAGCTGATGGGGAGAAGAAGGGAACTTATGTCCAGAAATAAGCTCACTTGATATGGTCTCTCTTTGTTAGGCTGTGTTCTTCGGGACCCTCTGTGCCTAGTGGGGTTAAGACACAGATGCTGGAGTTCTTGCACAGGCACAGTTGCTGTGTATGCAGCAGAGAAGGTGCTGATACGGCCGTGTTGCTTTTGGAGCAGCTCTGTGTTCTTCTGTCTCGCTTACTGCATGTCCACTTTAAGAGAGTTCATCTGCAATGCAGCTGTTAGCAGGGAAGTTCTGTAAATCAAGAGGGAGTGAGTGCAAGTGAGCCCAGTGTCTGCAGTTGTGGCTGGGTCCTCCCCACGGCACAGGGAAACTTGTTCAGAAAAGACTTTTTGCAGGAGGAGAAAGGGATGGCAGCACAGTGCTGATGGTAGGAGCCCCTCCCTTCTGTGCCTGTGTATGCATCAGCTGCTCAGGAGCTGGAAAACATGGAAAGGCACGGTGGGCAGCAGTTCTGGAACTGGAAAATCCTGTCATGCCTTTCTCCTCCTCAGTCTGCCACAGAGTCTAACCAGGTGTTTGCTTAGGGCCAGTCCTGTCAGGATGTCTTTATAGCACACTCCCTTCTTACACAGGATGTCCTGTTAGAATTTGGAGCTTGTGAGCTTCTGCATGCCACTCAGAAGTGCACAGAGGCTCCATGGGTTGCAAGTTTACTGCTGTGTTGTCCTGTGTTGCATGGCTGTCAGAGGGACCACCTCACCTCACCTTTGCTGGTGCAAAGGGATGATGCCAGGGAGAGAGCCCACAGGTGTAGTCAGTTGGAGTGCCCTGGCTGTTCAGGTGTTGCACCTGGCGGGCTGGGGACTGCGGCTGAGTGAGGAGGAGGAGGAGAAGAGCCACATGTGCAGTAGCCCTGCTACAAGTGGGGTAGATGAGCCATCTGAAGGGAACTCTGTGAGGACTGCAGCCCCTCCAGCACATGTCAGGGAGGCTGGCCAGGGAGCTTGTGGCTTTAAGCATGCGGTTGAGGAGTGGATGGCTTGCTGTTCTGCTGTTCCCCTGCCTCTCCTCTGCCTCTCCAGCAAGCAGGAGCTCCTTGAAAGACTGCCTGGCTATCAGCCGTGACAGGAGCACTTGTACAATTGCTTCCTGGTTCCCCATCCACAAGTTTCTGAGGATATTCTGGTGAAGAGATTACTCTGTAGCTCACAGGGATCCGTGGGGATACCTAGGGCCCCTTGGGCCATTCCTGGAGAGGGCCCCACAGGACCTTCCTTCAAGGTGGCTGCAGCTGATGGGGAGTGCATAGTGCTTTTCATTCTGGTGCTTAGCAAGCAAGTCTTCCTTCTTCACTGTATTTAAAAGTGTTCTGGGCAGACTTAGTTTCAGATTTCTACTTCAATTTCTTTATTTCCACTTGGGAAAGCATTTCCTATTGACAGTCATTGGTGATGCAGAAAAAATTGATGTATGATTCACCACCCACTTTTCCTCCTCTGTTTCCTCTCTGCCTCTCCTGTTTTCTGGGCATTCGTTGTCTCTCTTGTAATAACCAAATTGTGCTAACTGTGTGTAAGCAATGTTCCCTCCCCTTTTGCTGGGGGACTGTCTGGCTTGTTGTAAGAAGTTATTTTTAGGGTTTGCTTCCTGGGATATTCTACCCGTGGCCAGTTATGGTGATGAAAATGTCACTGAGATGCAGAAAGGACTCCCAATTCATTGATAGCATGCCTGATCTTTCTCTTGTAAGGGTGCCCATGGAGGACATGGTTCCTCACAACTACGTTGCCAGTGCTCAGGGACACAGCCCCAATGACTGTGCAGCATAACTCCCTGTGAAAAGCATACTGGGCTTCTGAATTAGCCCAGGGGAAAAGAAGAAAACAAGAAAAAAAAATTAAAAATAAGTAAAGCCTTTCTTTGGTTGCAGTGGAGTTTGTTTCTGCTTTTTTTTCTTTTTTCTTTGTATGTAGGGAGGTCAGTGCTGCAGAGCTGCGTGTCAGTGTACAGGGCAGTCCCTCACAGGCAGTTTGCTCCTTGTACTGGATGTATTATGTTGCACTGGGTTGCTGCCAAATGGCCGGTCTAGGCTAGAGGGGAAGGTGTGTGCTTGTTCTTGTGGAACACCTCTCCCACCCCAAGTCTATGGCTTGCAACACCCAAAAAAGTTGATCTTTATGGTCACTATAGCTAGCAAAGCATGAATGTAATGCCGGCAAATTGCAGAGCCCAGCTGACCATGGCCATGGGCTGACAAAATACAGTCTCTGCTGTCAGTGTTGGCTTAAGGAGCATCTGTACCTTTCTCTGAAGATGTCTGTTCCGTCTCTATTGCAGCACATTTCTTTTCCTTATCGGTCTCATGCCTTGAATCAGGAAAACAAGTTCAGAAGAACCATTCAGTAAGGAATTATTGAAGTGGTGGGGATGGGCAGATATTTGTTCTTCAGGTAGACTGGAGATCTATTTAGATCTTCATATTTCTTGGAGCAGCCATAGAAGGGGTTGCTTTAGTGTAGCTCTGGAAACCAGGATCTTCTGCAGCTAGGTCTGAGAAAAGTGCATGTTGAGTGTTACGTTAGTGATGTGGAGATGTGGAAATAGCTTTTGTGTGCCTGGATGGTACTCTTGGAAGAGAGCATAGGAAGCAGAGACCCTTGAGTGGCTTTGGATCAAGGTAATGGAGAAGTTTGATTTGGTTTTCAGGCCTGTTGCTGTTGGGATCGAGAAGCCGTGTGGCTGCAGTGCAGGGATTGTGGCCTCAGTCTCGAGTGGGTGGGTGCTGTGCCTGTGCAACACAGAGCCTTGTGAGCTGCCTGCAAGAAAACCCAGTTACAGAAAGACTGGGGGAGACTCCTCCCTGAGTAGATAGCGTCTTCAAAGTTATCAGTGCTTAGAAACTCCTCGTATGCTTTTACATAAAAAGAGTTTCTTCCTATGTGTGTAATACGCATAACCCTGTGTATGTTTTTAAGTAATCCTGACATCTGAAGTTGTTTTAGTGAGTGGTAACTTTTATTATGTCTTCTTGCTGTCTTGCTTCCACACAATACCTTGAAGTGCCTGAGCACTTTATATGCACAGGATGAAGTTCTTGGACTGTTCAGGAGCTGGAGGCAACCACGCTGTCTCTTTCCCTGCTGCCTTGTGTTCCTAACTGCCACATGGATTTACTGATACATGGTGCGCTTTGCTCTTTGGTACAGAAGTATTTTGGTGCCTCTGCTACAGGTAGTGTCTGGTGTGGCGCATGTGTGCATTTCAAGTCTTCTCTCATTGAAATGTCTGGGTAGCTGCTCTGTATTTACAGCTTGCTCTGCTTAATTTAAAGTTCTCCTAGCATCACTAGGGGAACTTAGCCTTAAAATAGATGGTTTGACCTTTTTTTTTTAATTATTCTAATCCCCTGAGACTTGATGTTCCTTCTTGTCAGAAGAGCGTATTTTAACAGAGGTATTATCTGAGAAGTCATTCAGCACTGGGGTGCAGTGCCATTCATCTGTGCCTTTAAGAAGATTTTCTATTTAGTTTATTTCTCTCATTCATGTCTCTCAAATATCAAATCAAGGCAGCATTACCAGTATCCTTCCTTCTCCCAACTGGCTGGAATAGCTAAAAAAGATGCAATGGATATAGACTTGGTATTGCATGAACACAGGCCCCACTGCATCTCCTGCAGTGAAGGATGGCATTATCCAGTGAAGAATGACATTCTGCTGAATACCAGTATTAGGAGTATGCAGAAATTCTGAGGTTTTGTTTCCCTCCCGAGCATCTCATTTTCGTTCAAGCATAAATTTCCTTGGTTCATTCAAAAGAAATCCAGCTGTTTGGTGACCAGTGGCTGCATTATCATGTAGCATTTTATTCAAGAGCCACATTGTACAGAGGTGTTATGGGAAAACGGGGGCTGGATGCAGTAGGTCTGCAGGCTTGGACAGCCCTGATAGGGATGGCTGAATTGGAGCACATTGGGTTTGAGGAGGAGCCTGAGTAGCCCCTTGTGCACAGGGAGAGCCTTATGGTTTCTGTTCATATGTTGGTAAAGGTGGAGTCAATGCCAGGAACTTCCTCTTCCAAGTGGGGTTTTTCCCAAGGTTTTGTTAATGTGCTTCCACCTGTGAGTGTTTAGTTTTTCCAGAAGCTTGGTCCTCTTTGCCCCCACTGCTTTGTCCTTCCAAAATTTGTATTTCTCTACCTGAAAGAATGTCATAATTCCACTGCAGTGTGCTCCTCTGCACCACCAGGAAAGTGCTCCTGCAGCTTTTTTTTAATCATGTACCCTCAGTCTTACTTTGTTGTTCTCCCTGTCAACTATGTAATGCATCAACAGGTTTCTTTAAGCATCCTTTATCCTCCCAGTACTACTACTGGGCAGGGAAGTATTAGCCCTGTTTTACACTTGGAAATACTGAGAAAGATGCAAATTTTCAAGTGCTTTCCAGAACACTTGGCAATGAGCCATGATGAGTTAGGAAAAGAGTCCAAGTCATGTTCTTTGCTATAACAGTGATAAGAAGAGTGTAGGTAGAAAAAAATCTGTGGGCATTTGGCAGAAAATAACGTGGGCTAAAGCATGTAGTAGTACAAGGAGTTGTGGTCTAGTTTACTGGTTATAGGAATAATATTTTGATGTGTTTTCTGTACTACTTTTCACTCTGATTTGCTTATTGTTTATGTAATACGGCTTCAAGATATGTTATATTGGTACGCCTTTGGGCTCTCTCCTTTTCTGTGATTTTTCCATGTGATGAGGATTGAAAACTCCATCAGAGGTAACTGCTGTTGGTACAGAAGGCTCTTAGATGACAATAAACACACAGTGGTTGTGTGTGTGTGTGTTTGAAGACCAATCAGAAAAATTAAAGGAGGTCACTTAGATGTAGAATTATTTCCTTGTGTTAGTCATAACTACAGGGACAGTAACATCTGCAATAGTTTATTTTCTGAAGTGTGTAAAAGTAAGGTGGCAAAAATGAAAACTTGAATCTCTAAGATAACCAACTGTACCTAAGAGTTAAGAAAACCCCAATTTCATGACAAGAATTTCGGTAAACTCTAAAATTGTCTGCATTTTGAGATCTAAAATTGGTATTATGGGATGCTGTCAGGAAACTGTTCTTTCCCCACTCTTGCTGTGTCTTTTTGGCTAACTAATCTGTTAGTGCAAAGGTTTCTGCCTTCCTGGAGAATGTGGAAACATCCATATTAATGCATGGTTAAGGCATTTGAAGTCTTTCCACAGGAAACAGCTGTAGGTGCACAAGGTATACTGCTGCAAGCCCTCTTGACCATATGGTAATGTCAAACTAATATGAAGTCTTCAAGAGTAGAACATCCTTTACCACCCAGGGAGAAATAAAATCCTGTGTGTGTTTAAGAAGATTACTGTTAGCTCATCGGAAGGAATAATGAGAAGTTATGGGGCAGAGCTGAAGACCTGTCATTAACTGAAAGCCAGTCCAGGGGAAGGAATAAAAACCGTGAGGGAAGGACCAGAAAGCTATTCTACGCTTAATAATGTATATGCTGGGGGTGCTGCTTACTTTTCAAATAGCCTGATTCAGGTTTTGTTTAGAAGACAGTTAGAAACCATGCTGTGGCAGTGCTGCAAGGAATAGCTGTATAAGAGGGAGAGTAGAAGGAAAAGGAAAATACTAGGGAGAGGTGGAATGTGATTAAGGTTAATTAAAGTGTACTGTGAAAACTAGATGCTCTGGTCTGCCCTTTCTGTAATAAAAAACAAATGTGGTTATGCAACGAATTGAAAATTTATCTTTTCAATAATTAATTTTAAACTTGTTGCCTTTAGACAAATATTGTAGATTAGAAAAAAAAGTATGAAAAACTTGTGTGTAATTTAAGTCACCATATTTGAAGAGGAATGCTTTTAAAAAAGTAAAGGGCTTACAGACTTACTTCTTCGGGTTTTTCATGTTTTGCATTGCGAGATTAATCCTTTCTTTCCTTTGTGTCGGGTGACTGGGATCATCCTGAAACATAGATATGTGTCATTTTTTCCTTTTAATTGACAGTTGTTTTCTTCATAATTTCAGCAAAGAATACAGGCTTTCCTTTGGAAAATGCTCTTCTAGCACCAGAGCAGGAGAGTGAAATATGGAGGAAGGGGTGGATGTTCAGCTCCAGGATTGGGAATGATTCATCCTGTGTCTTGATACAAAAAAACCCAAACAAGCAAGAAAAACCACAAAAACAAAACAAAATAAAACAACAACAACAACAAAAAGCAGCAAAGAACATCCAGACACTATCCTTTTTCAGTCTGTCTTTTCTGCCATCTGGCTGTCCTAATGTTCCAGCGTGTAGCAAGTTGAATTGTTGCTATTCTACCTGAATTAGCAGGTTTCAGACACCATTGGTTACAGAACGCGAGGCAAAATGAATTAGAGGTCTGGCAATGAGTGTATATTAAATTTAGGAGCTGACGGTACTGCCTATCATGACTTGACTTTTCTCCACTTTTGGAAATTGTAGTTGTCTTTTTGTGCTTGAGCTTTGTTTTCATCTTTAGCAGGTTTGCATAGTGTGTAATGCTGCTGAGGACTAATGGTCATGCATGGACCTATGCTAGCACTATTGCACATAATGTTTTGGCCTCCAGGTTGCAAAGAATTTTTCTGCTAGTTTGTTGGGTTTTTTTTTTTAACGTGGGACAGAGGAGAAGATAGCAAAAGGAAAGCATCAAGAAAATGTAGCATTCCATGATGCTGTTTTTAGAAATTCTGTGTGGTGCAGGTTTATATAAAAGACACTTAAGAAGCATTTCCCTGCCACCCCCGGGTTTTACCTCCTATGAATAAAAGAATGTTAATACTGTGAAGGAGGATGTGAAGCACTGTTCTTCCAGGCTCAGTCCTGCGAACAGCCTGGATGTGGTGCATGGTTGGAATTAACTTTTTACACTGGAGCTATAAACATTGTTCTGCTTCTCTCTGTGGATGATATGCTGGTCACCTCCAAACGAACAGGGTGTCTGTTCATGCCTAGAAATTCACTTTGATTTAAGCAATATTTGAATTGAAAGCATGAAGAGTATGATGTCAAGCCTTCTCCATGGAAAATGATATTACAAGTTGCTAGCTGTTTCAATGCACAAGAGGTAGTGGTGTCAGCTATATTACTAACTGAAAGCCCTGGTGATTCTACAAGTTTTGTGAAGCACTGAAACACTGCAACAAGTGGGGAAGCTACTTATCTGACTCCTGAGTGTATTTTAATTTTTATGGAATCACAGAATCATAGAACGGCCTGGGTTGGAAGGGACCTTAAAGATCATCTAGTTCTAGCCCCCTTGCCTTGGATAGAGATATCTTTCAGAAGTCCAGGTTGCTCAGAGCCCCATCCAACCTGACCTCGAGCACTTCTAGGTATGGGGCAGGCACAGCTTCTCTGGGCAATCCATGCCAGTGCCTCACCACCCTTACAGGGAAGAATTTCTTCTTAATAGCTAATCTAAACCTCTTTCAGTTTGAAAACACTCCCCCTTGTCCTGTCACTACACGCCCTTGTAGATAGTCTGTCTCCATTTTTCTTACGGGCTCCCTTCAGGTACTGGAAGGCTGCAATTAGGTCACCCTGAAGCCTCCTCTTCTCCAGGCTGAACAATCTCAGTTCTCTCAGCCTTTCCTCATAGGAGAAGTTAATTAGATCCCTCTAATCAACTTGGTGGCCCTCCTGTGCACTCATTCCAACAGATCGATGTCCTTCCTGTGCTGGGGATTCCAGAGCTGAAGGCAGCACTCCAGGTGCACATTGTTGGCTCGTGTCCAGTGTCTCATCCACCAGCACCCCCAAGTTCTCGGCAGGGCTGCTCTGGATTGGTTCATGCCCAGGCCTGGATTGATACCTGGGGTTGCCCCAGCCAGGTGCAGCACTGTGCACTTGGTCTTGTTCAACTTAATGAGATTCCCATGAGCCTACTTCTTGAACTTGTCCATGTCCTTCTGAACGTCAGCCTGGGCTGGCTCTTCTAGGAAGAAGCCAACTTCCCCTGTGCTCAGTAGTTCCGTAACTTCATTAAAGTGAAATTCGTGTTCAGGCTTCTCTTTGGACTTCCAAATACACACATTATTTCAGACTTTCAGCAGAAGTGAGAGTTCACTGCTCAGTCTGTATGTGTGAGGGGAGGCGGGGGGAAATACGTATTTGTTTCTTTAAGTTGCTTATGTGCCTGAAATTTAAGCATGTGGTTGCATATCTTTATAAATCCATGATATGATCACTAACCTCAGAAAGGTCTGAAAGTCCGGCTTGAGTAAAAAAGAGGAGATGATGGTGGTTTTTTAGTTGCCTTTTTCCTCTTGTTCCATTTGCTTCTGTTTTAAAATGAAGTGTTGTTCATTTTTAAGTCATGAGGTATAGCTTAATTGCAAACTGGAGATCTTTAAAGCCATCCTTCTCTTAACTGTCTGCTAATTTGAAGTAACTGTGAACCCAGATGAAGGGCAAATAGTGCTTGGTTTTGAATTATTGGTATTTATGGAAAGGCAAACTGTTTCCTTCCCTCGCCACAATAAGGGCATTGCTTTTGTGCAGTGTAAACTGCATTTAGTAATGGTCTTGTGCTTAAGAGCTTCTAGTTAATGAGACCTATTAACAATAATGAAAAATGGCATCCTTAAAGTGCAGAGCTAGTCAGAAAAATAATTCTCCAAGAATGACTGGATGGCTGTGTACTCTTTCTTGGCTTATTTAATTTAGGGGGTGGGGGAGGAGCACAGTCTGGGCTCTGAAACTAATTATTCTCCTACAAATGTGCCCGTGATCTGCAGTTCCCACTGGGGATTTGCAGAGCTGGGGCTTCTAGAGCTAAAGAGCTTCCCAGACTGAGCCTAGCTGAGACTGGGGCATGCAGACTTGGCTTTGCTTTCCCAAGCCTCAGTGGGAGCGGCAGTAGTAAAACTCATTTTTTTGTCTGTTCAAATGAACACATCTGAGTCAACAACACAGAGCAGTTGCATGGAGTAGAAAAGTGATTTTTTACATAATTATTCATCTGGCTATGTTTGTATTTTAGTGTGTTGTCACCTCCGCATCATGTGCTGTTTTAGTTAGACAGGATATGCATTGCTTTTCAATATGTGAATAATCCTGCTTAAGGAAAGGGGAGGATTGGCAATGATTTTATTGGATTTGAAGTACAAAAACCCCCTACATTCCTGCTTAGGAAAGGACACAAGGAGACTGCCTGGATGATGGCTGTTCATATGAATAAATAGTAAGGCATTACAGGGAAAGTCTAGAGAAGTGAAAGCTACCTATATCTCTGCCTTTGGTGTCCTCCCACTCAGTACTGCACTCCTATGTACATTTTAGTAATTTCCTTTTCAGCTAGGACAGCCTGTCATGCCAGCCGGCAGACTTGGAATAGCTTCATTTAGTATGGGACCACCTTGTCCATCTTCACTGAAAAGGATTTCTCTGGTTGTTCTGTTACTCTTCTGTTTGTGCTAAGAATTACAGCTTTTTGTGGTTAAAGGCGTTCTGTATATTGGGAGAACTTCCATGCTGTGGGACAAAGTGGGCACATTTTAGGACAAAGGAGAGATTTTTTACATTTGGGGGATGTTTCTTCTCCCAGTTTGGGGGCAGCATTGATTGGTGAAGACAGACTTAGTTTCTTGGTTCTGTACCCTGGCTGCCAACTCAAGCTAATGGTACCACACCCTTCAGGGTTTTAATTGAACTTCATCTTCTAAGAAGGCACCATCATATTAACTGCCATCTGTGGCAGGATCACATGCTCAAAGCAGTCCTAGATGGATAGACAGTGTCCAGCTCAGTGGCAATTCTTCTGTCTCTTTGTTCTGTGGTGCTAAGCAGAAAGGTGTCAGTGTCTGCTCACAGAGGAGCTATTTCTGTGCTATAAAGAAAGCATTTCAAACCACTTTGTCCTTGCCTCTAGCAGGTTTTTGGAGGTTCATGTAATTTTTCAGGATATGTTATATGCTCGCACATGTATGTGTCCTTTGTGGAAGAGAAGAGTTGGAGTGTTTGCCACTGAGCACTCAACCCCTTCTGTAGGGACTGTTGAGCCATCTGTGGTAGACAATCACCTTCTTGAACAGAAAACAGGCTTCTGAAGCAATTCCTGTGTAGAAATTGGAATCCAGTGGATACCTAGGGCATGCAGGAGCATTGGCTAGCAGCTTCCTTTAAAATGGAGCCAAGAAAGATGCTGCATGGTGAGCTGCTGCATCCCCAGTGGAGCTGCAAGATTCTTGGACAGGAAGCTGGCCAGTGCATGGAGAAGGAGGTGGCTGGCAGAGCACTGATGGGGGTGTGCAGAGCACTGCTCTGTAGGTGGGAGGAGAAATTAGTTCTTGGTGCAAAGTGTTTTGTGGCCTGATGGCCAAAGCCACTCACCAGTGCCAGCTTTGTGTGCACATTTGGCCAGATTTTCTTTTCCAGGTCTTGCTCTCTCCTGCTGTACATTGCCATAAGTCCAAGATTTGTGAGTTTGACCCAGAATTGCAAGAATATGCCTTTGCTCTATTTTCTTAGACTGATGTGTTTGAAAAGATTGGCATTTTCTTACTGAAAAATCAAACCAGAGATTATTTCCCCTGGAATTTCATATTTTCTAATATCTTCTAATATCTTCCTTAACAGAAGGAAGGGAAAAAGTAAGTCAGCAAACCTGAATACCATGATGTAAGCTTGTGCTAAAACTTGGACTTTATTAATTGCCTCTTGCTCTCCTTAGGTTGTCTGTTTTTGAGATGGAAGCACTGAGCAACCATGCATCTACTGGGCATAATTTTTCTTGACATTCTGATTGTCGAGCATTCCTTGGGATCAAACATTTAATTATGTGTTCTCTAATCACATCTGTGATGTGGCATCACTACCAATTTGCATAGACAATGTTAATTCTGCTATTTTTTTAACTTCTAGATATTTTGCAACAGAACTTAGGTATTCCATTTTTAAAAATATGTATTATGCCTACTGGGTCTATATGAATGTTCTTCCTCTCTCTCTTCGCTGACTTGGTCATTCAGTGCTGCAATCCAGTGTTTTATTATTCACACTCCTGGGTTAACTGTTGGCTGGTGGGGAAGGAAGGCTTTTACATCTATTAATCCTTTGCTAAGAGGTAATGTCTTTTGCAGTAGCTGCCACTTCTCCTTCTACCTCCCTTTCTATGACTTGTGAAAAGTGTGCAAAAGAGCATGGGGAACAAAGATAGTTTGTCACAGTCTGCCATCATTTCCAGGATGTCTAGAATGTCTTTTGACTAGAGTGAATTGGGATAAATGGCTGGGTGCCACTTCAAAGTGTATTTAACGTTTGGATATTAGGGCACAGCTTCTGTGTAGCTGGTATGGAAAAGGAGACAACAAGAAGTGCCCTTTATTAGAAGCACCTATAGCAAATGGGTATCTCTGGGGCAATATTTCCCTTTTCCTTAAAAACCTTACTCATAGCTTATGTGATAAGGTGATAAGGAAGTCATTGCATTTCGGTGTCTGCTGAGGTTTGGTATTAAATTGACACAGAAAGCCCAATACTTCCTCTATTTTTAAATTTTTTTTTCCTTTTCCCTCCTGTCTGTCTCCATTCTTTCAGAAGTAGCTAATGTCTAGTCAAAGCAAATCAGATTGGTGGGCAGGCATCATCTGTGGAAAAGCAGAGAGTCATACTGGGCCTCAACCTTTTAGAATGCAGACAATTTTGAGTCTTGGATTGTGTTTCTGTAAAATGGTGTATTCTGTTATGGCTGGAGCTATTAGGCTAAATTAATTGCTGTTTAAAGCATCTGAAAATCCAGTGCTAGAAGTTGTCATAGGAAATACTAGGTGTTCTTTTTGCAGCCAGTATGAAATGCTGAATCTGTATTTTGTTTGA
Organism: Callaeas wilsoni; assembly: GCA_013398955.1. NCBI lineage: Eukaryota > Metazoa > Chordata > Aves > Passeriformes > Callaeidae > Callaeas > Callaeas wilsoni. The sequence continues at coordinate 85,603 of VWPU01021681.1, read as the reverse complement.
AGGGTGTTTCAAATTCTTCTTGATGCTTAGTCATGACCTGTCTATATGTTAACATGCATTTTCTACATAGTAAATGAAGACTTTAACAATTTATGGGCTGAGCAGAAGGATCTTTCCTATAACATGAAATATTTGCTAATAAGCTGTCATGTTTTGGGTCACTCTGGTCTACTGAGGTAGATGATTAGAGCTGGTCTAGTGATGCCCTTAGAGCTTTGCTAATCAGAATCTTATGAACTGAACCAAGAGCAAATATTTTATCTTCATAATAAAATTTCATAAGCTGAAGGATCTCAAAGTGCATTCCAAGCTGACAGTGGTAATGGGACCACTGAATTGCAGTCATAGGCTGGGGAATCACAGAACAAAGCTGTATCTTAAATTGGAGCTGAATCTGAATTCTCCTATTGCATAACTCAGACATGATGAAGACAGTTAACATGTTGGGAATATGATGCTTCAGCATAAAATCAGGAGAAATAATAAAGCTTTTTTCTTGGAGAGGAGGGAGTGGTGGTATTTATTGCTCTTTTAAAAGTGTGAGGAGCAGTGGGAAGCAGCCTTGCACTGACGAATGCAGGAAGATGCAAAATAAAGATCTGGTGTATTTTTGCCAAAATATGACTCATTGTTTCTCTTGTCCGAATTATATTCCTGGGAGCATCTGATCACCACAGAGTTGCAAACTGATTTTGCCCAGTGGTTAAGACTAAAGGATGCATCTTGTTATCATGAGGGCAACCAAAAGTTCCTAAGGACAGTCTCTTGTCAGAATAGCTGGACAGGGCAAAATACGTTTACTCAGCAGGAGGTAGAGAAAACTGGAAAAGCACCTTAGAGCAGCAGACATTTGTTTTTTTGAGATATGTTTCTCTCTTTCACCTCTGATGTCAGAAAGCAAACTGCCCCAGGTCCTCCTATATGAGGACTTGCTTATTTGATAAACAAAGCAAACTCTTCAAAATCCCCTCTTTTCCTGGTAAAATGGGTGTTTTTCCTCTCTGGACTCTGCTTATCTTGTCTTCGCTGTGCTGCAGATCAGAGAGGCCGAGACAGGTTTATCTTAGCCCGCAGCAGTGCAGCCTGCCATCAGCGTGAGTCTGGCACAGCGCTTCCTGCCAGCCGCGGCTCTTGCTGGTGTCGCCTGGCTCTTCCTTCTGAAACGCCTTCCTCCCGCACCTGCCTGGGCAATTTGGTACCTGCTTTCCCCAGACCTCTCGTTACTTTCTTTGTTCCTGTGGTGCCATCTTCATGGTTTTTCTCTTACCGTGCAGAATTATGTATAGGCTGTAATAAAGAAGAGCTTCTCACATAAGCAGTCACTGATGTGCTTTTCTAGATAAGTTGCTGTCCCCTTGAAGCTTCCATTTCTTTTAGTTGCAGAGTCAAGTGTCCTATTTCTCTGATATTTGAATAATTCTTCATGTGTGGCTCCGTTCTGTTCTTGTAGGGCAAACTGGGAAGCTTTAGCTGTCTCCAGTTTTAACTTTGGATGCTGTAAATGCCTCAGTGCTCTGACCTGGTGGTTTCCTGACCGGGTAGGGCTAGAGAGAGAATTGCTCTAGACAATTGCTTATAGACATAGGAGGAGATGCTGCTCCTTGCAAGTTCTCCAGTATATTGAATGAATGAGAAGGAGCTAAGTGCAGATTTAGGAGTTGGTACGCTCTAGTTTTGGCTGTTCTTGTTAAAGAGCAGTAGGCAACCTGAGGGATATCAGGCAGTGGCTGTTCTCATGGGAGAGGTCCTTGGTTCTGGCTGTAAGCAGCCAACTGCATAATTGCTTCTTGGGAAATCGCTGTGTTTCACTGACTGCTGAACAGCCCATCTCTAAGCACTGCTGTCTCAATAGCAATGTCTTATTTGCCCTGATACAATCCAGATTGCATGTGATATCCTGGTATTCTATGGATGGGGTTTTATTTCTTTCTTTTAGGTGCAGGATCTGATTCCTTTATAAGCAAATTTCAAATAAATTGCTGTATTCGCACTCTACTTTTTTTGATCTCCAGAACTGAGTATTTTTCTTCACTACATGATGAGGGGATGGTAAAGATTGATCTTCCCTATGTACTTATAAAAATGATGGCCTCTTTGAGTGCCAGGAGTTATGAAGTGAGAATATTAGGGGAGCTCTGAACAGTTTTGTCTTATTATGGATCAGAAACTAGGGGTAATTCAGTCAGAAGACTAGAACATCTTATGGTCTGACATGAACTATATGTGAGCAGTATCTTGGAGTATCACAGCAAAGGGTAGTTGAATTGTACCCCACAGCAACGTGAGCAGACTTAGGCAGCATGAGCTCTGCTGCTGCTGAAAGAGGCAGCCTTTCTTCTGCCTGTTCCCTCCTTGCACTAGCACAAATTCTTTATATAGGTGTGTGGTGAACCAGGTTAATGATGGATCAGTTCAGTTATCCAGTTCAGCGCGCTGCTGCACAAGTGCTTGCGCCAGCATCAGAAGTAAAGGGGATACAGGGCCATTAGCAAGAGGCAGGGGAAGGATGTGACTGCAGTGACTGCCAGCTTTGCAACAAGGAGATCTCCTGTACCTGCAGTGGGACAAATCTGCATCACAGACAGTGCCAGAAGAATGATCTCTTTTTTCCTAGAGATACTCAAAAAAATCTGGCTTTATCTGAGCTGTGGCCTTTCAGGGGAGGAAGTCGGGGTACTATATTAGTGCTGTAGTGGGATGTTAACTCCTACAACTGTGCCACTGAAACCCTCAATTCCAGTAGCTTACCTAAGGAATCAGAGATGCTATTGCATCTCTATGCAGCTGTATTACTAAAATACTGTCTAATGGGTATATGGGCTTTTTTGGAGGAAGTGTGAGGTTCTTTAGGCTAAACACTGTTTTGCTGTGGTGCTAGCTTTGCTGATGTGCACTAGCCTTTGCTAAAGGAACTCTTCTAATGCAACATCCTAGAATTGCTATGCCTATGAAATTTATTTACTGGTAGACATGATCCAGACAGAAAGGAAGACCTGCGGTGATTAGTATCACCTATAGCAGGGAATTTTAATGTTCTGGAAGTGTAATCTTGATGGTGTTTTCTATCCACTTAAATCCCCGTGTCAGGTGCTGAACCCAAAATTTGGGTCTGAGATTGGTCTGATTATCTATTTAAAGCTACTGCATGGTTGAAGAGAATGTCATACAGTCTTAAGATCACTTGAATGAAGAGATCTCTATGCAGTGTCTCCTTTGTCTCTGTGGGAAGTCATTTCATACAATTCAAGAGTTAGGCTCCAGGAGTGGGAGCGGTTATCTCCGTGATCCCTCGCAGTGTCATTGCCCACACGGTGAGTCACTGGTAATGCCTGAGTTCTTATTTTTAGTCCTGTTGCTGCCATCACGCTGAAACCATTGGCCGGTAAGAGACTTAAGCGAGGAGATAAACATGTTAATCTCCCTAGACCTTCCCCCTCAGCTGCTGCCTCTCTGCCTTTGTGCATCTCAAGATGTAGCCTTTCCTGAACCACGGGGCAGAACGATGTTCCCTGCGTACTCTGGTGGGATGTCACTCAAACATTTTCACGATTAAGTGCTGGAGCTGGGACGAATGCCTTCCATGCACGGGGGTTTGCATGTGCAGGCAGGGCAGTGTGCTTTGTCAGCAAGCAAAGCAAGCTGGGCAGGCTGTCACTGTTCAGCCGAGCACCTTTGCCAGCAGGGCTTTACAGGGAACATCCACTCTTTCCTCTGGTCCTGTCACCAAAGTGCCTTTCCCTCTGTTCCCTCAGGAGGAATTCTGAAACAAACTAACAGGATTTTTTTTGTATAAGCTTGCTGTAACAATTAAGCAAGTCTGTCCCTTTTGGTGAATTTTTAAAGTATCCTGTTGAATTCTTGGGTGAGGCCACTGGTCTCTCTGATATATTATTTTACTCTAATAACTGCTTTTGCATTTATTCTTAGGTTTCCTATTTTACTTGCCTTCTTGACATGGCAAGATAGAGGATATGGGAATACTAATGAGTGCTTCTTTGCCCAGTAGTGGGCTGGTAGTGATGCAGACTGAATAGTGTTTTTTTCTGCCCTGTTCTTCTTGTGCTCTTTTTCCTAGATACTTCTGATTCTGCAAAATTAACTAGTTTGCAGATCCTTAGGGTTCCAGCTAGTTGTTTCCTGTGGTTAATTTTGTTAGCATGTGTGTCTCCAACTTCGAGGACTCTTAAACATATTTACACCGTGTGAATTTTAAGGGAAGAAAGGAGTGTGTTCAGCTGTTATACGCTTTTGTTAGCAGGGTTGATTATTTTCTTAAATTATGTATTTTGAGGGTTTTGCTTGGTGAAGAGAAACGAAGGAAATACAATCAGCTGGTGGGGACTTGCTCTTGTTCCAGCAATAACCTGAGCCCTTGTGGACCTCATTGTTACAGAAGTCCCAAAACACACATCCATAGGTAGTAGCACTGTGTGTTTATGGGTGATGTGCTTCTCAGTTTCTTTGGCTCAGTGGCCTCGGGTAGCCAGCTGTAGCTCGTAATTTGAGTATGGTTCAGACTCCTGAGCTCCTGGCAGCATGCTGGTGGTGTAACAAGCACATGCTTAAATGGGATGGAGTTCAGTCCTGTTGATGATGGCTCAGTTGGTGTCATTCTTCTGACCTTCCTGGTCCAGAGCCTCTTTCAATTCTGTACCCTCGTTTTTGTTACTGTCCATGCGCCTTTGAGGGTGGCCCAATCTTCTTAAAATTCAAAATGATAGTTTTGAAAACCTCTTTTCTTTCTGATGCATACCTTTTGGAGGGGAAAGAATGAAGTGCTGGTTGATTGAGGCCTGGCCTTTTGTTTGTTTGCAATCTCTTCTGACTGTCAGATCTGGGGGAATATTAACTCGGCCTAGGAATAGCACACTCAAGTATAGGCTTGAGCCGTAAGTTGAACACAGTAACTACCAGTACTGCCCCATCCTGCTGGGTGGTGTCGTGTAAAAAGGCAAGTGAAGAGTCTAATCACAGTTTTGAATGAGGAAGTAGTGCTGCCAGCATGCTGAGGTGGGAGACCAGTCCTGTGTGTGAGTGTACTGACCTGCAGCTTCTCTGGAGGCTGCTCATTGCACTGAAAATGAAATTGACTGTGGACAGTGGAGTTGTGAGAGAGGAAATGTAATCGCTTCACCCACATGTGCTGTGAGTTCCTGGAGCTGCTCTTCATGTGTCTCTCCCTTTTGATGTGTTTTTCTGTTATTATTATGATTTATTTATATAATTATTATTGTAAAAATTTGTTTCTGGATGTGTTCAGTGTTTGAGAGTGAAAGTGCGCAAGACTGGACAAGCAAAGCATAATTAGTAATATCTCACTGTCTGTATTTTCTCTCTCTCTCTCTCTCCATTCCTTTTACTGTGCTACTCCGAGTCTAAAAAACAAGTACTGAGCATCTGAAGCTGATGAAGAGAGAGCTGAGTCTGCTGGTAGTGTAGCAGAAGGTGTGATTGCAGCGTGAAGGACATAGTTCACTAACTTTATTCTCAGCTGTGTAGAGATAATAGCATTGAAGTTGCAGTGATGTGAGTTTCAGTGGAGGCTAGCAGCTTAGGCACATATGTAAGTCCCCAGCAGGCCTGTACAATTTGTGTTCAAGTCTATGAATCCCACTATTACTACTCCTGCTAGTGAGTGTAGTGCTAACATGGATATATCTGTTCATGCTGCGATTAAACCTTTGATTGTGAAGTAGACATCTCCATACAGATTTGAGCTCTTTTGCAAGGACAGAAGGTGCCCAGCAGGAACAATATCAGAAGCTGGGTGTCTGTCTCCTGCTTATGAGTGCTAGTTCCAGAGGAAATTGTTATGCAGTTTGCTTATCGCTTCAGTTTTACACTATCTCTCACTCTGCTGCTGTACTTTTAAAGTGAAGGTCTTGGCTTCTCAGAGAACAGCTGCCCAGGGTATCCCCTTGCACAGGGTCTCGTTCACTGAAGCCCAGCCTCCTGGAACTTTTCCTCTCTCTAACCCTATGGAGAAAAAGCTGTGTAATCACTGGAGTCCTTATAGGCAACAGCTTGTCCACGATGCTGGATTCATCATCATCATCAGATCCAAGGGATGGCTGATTTCTGTCCCCTTAATTGAGGTGAGGAGGCAGATGGATGGAAGACACTTGCAAGAGCCATCCATCTGTCCGTTCATGGCAGAGTAGCAAAGAGAGAGCTCTGGAAAGCCAAAGGATTTTGATAGCCTATGTCTGTGCTAGCTGTGGTGTGTTAGGGATGCTGGTGTTTTTGGTGTCTTTACAGTCATGAAAGTTAGTACTATGGCTGTAGTGTTCATGGGGAATTACCGTGACTCTCATGGCTTATGAAATGTGAAACAGGGATCTAAAAACTAGGAAAGTGACCATAAAGCCTAGTAACCCATGTGTGCTGTAGTATACCTTATTTTGCTCCTCCACACACCTTTCCTGCCAAAGGAATGAAAATGCAACTGTGAGAACTATTAGCTGTGTTGGTGTCTAAGTTTCAGCAGTGGGATTGTTGGGTTGTGGTTTGTCTCAGGGATTTTGGTTTGAAGAGGCCTTGGTTTTTATTGTTTGTTTGGCGTTTTTTCCCCTCCCCACAAAGCTCCAGAGAAAACTGTGTTTTTGGAAAGGTGACTCTACTCTGCCCTGTGGATGTGTTAGCCTTGCAGCTCCCCAGGGCAGATGCCTGGACCACTGCAGAAAATAGGGGAGAACTATGGGGATGGCAATGCTGAGACCAAGATCACCTGATTCTTGAAATCAAAATAAGAGATACCTGCTGCTTCCCTGTGTGCTCTGGGTGATCTGTCAGATCTGGTAACAGGTTCTGAGAATTTAATTTTTCTGGTGCTTGGCTCTTGACACAAGGTTCACCAGCAGTATTGACTGTGATCATTGCAGTCATGGCCATGCAGAAGTTACCCTCTTGTCCCTGCCACAGATGTTCCCCTGATGCCTGGTCCTGTGTCTGCTGTATGCTTCCTCCAGTTTGCCAAGCAATTTTCAGAATCTTTCCTCCTGTTCACTTGGAATCTCCCCAGCTGTAGATCTATCAAGATCCTGTTCTGAATCAAGGGTGTTTCCCCACTCTAGACATCACCATGGATTCATGGATTTATTCAAGGCTGCTGTTAGCATCTCGGGCTCTGGGAAGTGGACAGTGAAGGTCGTTTATCATTGCTGGATGGGATGCAACTTTCCTGTGTCCCTAAGTGTGGTCAGGTAATCACTCTGAAAATCCTTGCTGACCTGTTCTTTCAGGACTTGTGCAGCCTCTTTTTCTGGATTAGACAGAGACTCACCCGGGAGAAGGAAACAGCTTGCATGCAAACTGATGGCTCAGCCACCTTCTGTTACTCCTTTGTAGTAGTCTCAGCTCCATTCGAACTGCTGCTTCTGCTGGGCACTAGAGTGAAGTCTTGTCCCTCATGGTGCAGTTCCCTTACCCACTTACTCTTCCCCAGGCAGACATCCACAGATGCCCTATGCTAGCCATGCCATGGACTGCCTCTCTGAGCATTCAGTTTTTCAGTGTTCCTGCTGCCCCTCAGTTGGACACAACTCTGGATGCACTGCCTGTGTTGTCCTGCTTTGTTGTGCTTTACAACTAGTGCTGTGCTCTGAACCTCAGTTATACTGGTGCAGCGAGTTCCTGCCTCTGTTCCTGTGAAGCTCTGTAGCAGGAGATGAGAATTACCATCCAGCTTCTGAAGGAGGGTACAGCCAGAAGGGAATTAGCCTCTGACGTATGGTTGAAGGGACAGTGAGCACAACATCACTGATGGCATGTGGGCATAGGTTAAGAAGGTCAGGATAGCAAAGCAACATCTGCGTAATCCCTTTGCTGTTTTGTGTGAAGATGAATGAGTGGCTGGGCAGGGGAAGGAGGCAGCAGAATCACTGTTAGCAGGGCAGACTTCACTGTGGTTACAGGTTAGATTTTTTTTTTTAACAGGAATGAACAGGTTTGTAGTACAGTAGCAGTAAAACATCTACTGAGCTGGCAGCCGTCTTCTTAGGAATTTGAGAACTTCCTAGAATTGCTCATATGAACTAGAGGCAGATTCCCCACAGCTCAGAAACTCTTGTAGAGTTGATAACCACTCAGCATTTGAAGGGACAGCATACTTACTTGGTGCTCCCTTCATACTGAGGGGCAGATCCTTCTTGCTGCAGCCTTCCCTGTTGGCTGTAGCCAACACAGAACAAGGAGGTGTGCGGGAAGAGATGATTCCTGACTGCTGGGATGAGGTGTGCTCGGAAAGCTGGGGCAGGTACAGAAGCCTGCAGAAGTACAGTGTAGTCCCGACACTTCAAACTGCCCTGGCTAGGGTAGAGTCTCTGTGTATTTTGTGCTTTCTGCAGCATGCTGCAACTTTAGGGAGGAAAAGAGGAGTGGCTGTCTTTTCAAAACCTCTGAACTGCTTGCCTTGCACTCTTCCTTTGTGGATGAGCTTTCATGAGAGCAGTGACAGCTACTAGAGAAGCTGCAGCCTCAGGATTTTCCTGCGTCTTCCTCCCACCAGAGCTGGCAGTGCTGTTTTGATGTGTGTTTAATAGACCAAGCCTTGAGACAGTGTGGGTCAGTGCCAATTGGAAGGATCCATTTTCCAGCTGCATCTTCCTGGTTGGTGTCTGTCAGAGAGCAGAAGGCAGTGCCTAGGTGGAGAGATATGAAGACCTTGTGCCATTATGAGCACTTTGTGGAAGGAAATGTGCAGCAGCTGCACTTTGGGGCGTGGAGGCCTTGTCTCCCATGGAAGCCGGGAAGACAGAGCCCTCCTCAGCTTCCTTGGGAAAAAAAACAGTGAATGACTAATGCACTCTTTGTAAATACAACTTATCCTATCAGTCCTATCAGTGACTAATGAAGGCTTTTTTCTCCCTTCCCCTCCTGTCTCCCTAATATAAATGCAGTTGCTCAGAGCTCTCTTTCCTCTTGTTTTATTTTATTCTTATCAGTGGTGTAGCAGATGATGCAGATCTTTTACAAAAGGCAGCTTATTACCCCTTTTTCTCATGTGAAACTTAATTCTAGATGGTAATTTGTGTATTCATTTTTTTATGAGGGTCATGGTGCACTCTAAAGTGATTTTCTGTTCCATATGCTGGTCTTTGTTTCTCATATTGTAACCTGTGTCATGTCTACCATGCAGGGGAATCAACTCTTGCTTTAATTTTTTTGGTTAGACCTGTGACAGCATGCAGTTAGTCCTGTACATTTGGACTGTGCTCAGATACTTGCTCCTGATTGCACACCTAATCCTTGTGAAGGGGCATCCTATTTTTTTCCTGGCATTCTACTAACAGACAGGTGCCAGCCTGCAGGTTAGGAAGCCTGCGGGCTTGCTAAAAGCTCTTGGAGAAAGCTCACTGTGCTAGTGCCATGCTGTCTGGCCCTCGCAGATACACACAGTGTGCTAACAAGCTACCCTAAAGAACCAGAAACAGTATTCACCAAGATGTCTAGGGAGATACGACTCGTGGTAAGTGCATTATTAAAAAGAAGGACTTGTAACTCAATAGAAAGCTTAGTTTTAGGTGGAAATGATATATCAAATAGAAAAATTGCACACAAAAGTTCTCTGAACACTGCTCTGAATTGTCTCCATGGTCTCAAATGTTATTCATCATTGGAGGCAGATCTGTAAGGGACTTGGAACAATAATGTTCTTGAGTGCTGTCGTGGATTTGTCAAGCAGATTCCATAAAAACCTATCTGACCTTGTTGCATTGACCTTTTCTGAAAAGAAATCTAGAAAATTACTTGTAATTTGGGTCAGGTTGTTTTGCACCTCAGATATATTTCTATGTTCAAGGCAGCAAGGACAGGAAAGGATGTCTTAATGCTGTCAAATACTGTCCTTCCAGCTCTGCCTTGTGAACCTTCTGGAGACAGCAAAGGAGAGCAGTACTTGGTAAGACCTTGCATCTTCTTTTGAGGAGGCCATTAAGTGCATCTTCTTCCTTCCCACTCTGTGTAACATTCCTCTGGCAATTCTATGTTGCTAGAGCAGTAGTTTACGTGTCACTGCAATGTTACAAAGGAGAATTTTTCAGAATATTTTTCTTTTTTTTTTTTTTTTTTTTCCTTTGTCAGGCAGGATCATGCCTTGTTTTCTCTCTCTTTTGCTCTGCAGCTCCCATCCTGCCCTTCCCACCGCCAAATCATGACCTGTTCTCTTTGGTTGCTCTCTCTGCCTGTCCTAGTATGACACCAAGTCTTCACTGCAACCTTTCCCCACCCTCTTTTTATATCCGGCTTATAATTGACCTTAGTTGCTACTCCTGTGGCAGGGTAGCTGCTTGCTCTTGCCTACGCTTCTACTCGCAGGTCTCTGGGATGCTTGTAGAAGTGAACCATAGAATCACCAAATATCCTGAGCTGGAAGGGACCCACAGGCATCGTTGAAGTCCAGCTCCTGGCACTGAACAGGACCATCCCCAAGAGTCTCACCATGTGCCTGAGAGCATTGTCCAAACACTCCTTGAACTCTATCAGGCTGGTGTTGTGACCCCTTCCCTGGTGAACCTGTTCCAGGGTCCAACCACCTGCTGGGTGCAGAACCTTTTCCTATCCAACATAACCCTCCCCTGACTCAGCTTCAGGCCATTTCCTCAGGTCCTGTCACTGCTCACCAGAGAGGAAAGATTGATACCTGCCCCTTCGCTTCCTCTCACCAGGAAGCTGTGGGTTGCAGTGAGGTCTCTCCTCAGTCTCCTCCTCTCCAGGCTGAACAGGCCAAGTGACCTCAGCCATTCCTCATAAGCCTTCCCCTCAAGGCCCTTTGCCATCTGCATAGTCCTTCCTTGGGTGCTCTTTATATGTTTCTTACATTGTGGTGCCCAAAACTGCCTCCAGCACTCAAGGTGAGACCACCTCAGAGCAGAGCAGAGCAGGACAATCCCCTCCCTTGCCTGGCTGGTGATGCTGTGCCTGATGCCCCCCAGGACACAGTTGGCCCTCCTGGCTGCCAGGACACTGCTGATGCACGGTCAACTTGCCATCGACCAGGACCCTCAGATCTCTTTTTGTAGGGCTGCTCTCCAGCATCTCTTTACCCAGTCTGTACACATAAGTGGAGATAGCCAAGTGTTATGGTCCTGCCTGACTTTCAGAGGTCACCAGCAGTGGCCTTCAGCTGTCTTTGGGTACCTCCTAAATTAAGATTTATATGAAGTTACTTGCTGACTTTACTATAAAGAGCCAAAGTATGCATTTTCTTCTATAGGCCTTTGGAGTTTGTTGTTTATATTTCAAAACAAAAAATAGTTTTGTTTATAAGCACAAATCTATTGGTTAAAATGTGAAGTAAGGAAAGAGTCCACAATTATGGTGAGATGGAAGGAATATAAGAGGGGAAACCTGGGCTTCAAAAGCAAGGAATCTATGCTGGAATCACACATTAATTCAAACTCTGGTCACTAAAGGGAAACAAATTTGCTGTTTAAAATATACCATAATTGCTGGTAGCAGCAAGCTGTTTCTCCTAAATACGTTTCTTTCTCCAAAGAACATAGATCCCTGCTCTATCCCACACAGGTTCAACAATCCTAGTGACTTCCTCCTCCCACAGACCTTTCATCTCTGAGTTCTTGGTCTCCTTGACAGCTCAGTGAGCAGTCTCTTGCCCTAGGCTTCAGAGTTGGGCTAAAGAAATGCCACTCTTAAACATGACAAAGGGTGATTGATTGCACAAGCAGGACCTGAGCCAGTTTCTATGAATCGGCCTCTATCACAGATGTATAAGCACTGGGGCACGTGATGTATGTTCTGTGCTCAGGAGCCAGATGCTTAGGGAAGTTAAGCAGAGATTACTTTAGAGTGGTATTGGATGGACCAAGCTGACCGATAGAAGGAAATAAAGAATTCTTCCTGGTTTCCAAGTCCACTAGTTGATTTGTCCATTGCTGTATTTTTACATGAGCTCAGTATAATTGGAAGAGGCTTTCCTCTGGCTCTCCATAGTTCATCTAGTCCCTGGACTGTTTCCTTTTAAAGCAGGGATTTGGTGGTTTAGGATACCTTTGCTAGAGCTGAGTGGACAACAGAACTCTTTAAGGTGGGACATCTTTGCATTTTCAGGAGGCTTTAGAAGCCTCATGAATACATCATTATCTTGGGCTAGCCTGTGTTTTAGCACATCAGCATTGTTAGCCAGATGTTTTCTTGGAACAGGCAGCAGCATTGGGTGCTTCAGAAGAATCAGTGCGCTGGAGTATCCAGCTGGAGACTGGACAGAGTACTTGTGACTAGTGTAAGTCAGTTTGCTTTGCCTGTCTTAGACTACAATAGGCAGCACTTCATGTCTTGACCACTCTTGTTTCATTCATTCTCTTGCTGTTTCTCAGTGTGCGCTGTGTTGGTCTGAAGATTGTAGAAATGATCATCTTTCCTCTTCACTTTTTAGTAATGCAGTAAAGGAGCTCAGAAATGCTTGTTTTGGCTGCAGTTTCATTAGAGAAACCTGGCATCAAAGCTTTCAAGCAATTCCACCTGCCTAGGGAGCTGTATAAAGACTGCACAAGTAGTTTAATCCGTTGACCTTTTGTCAATATTTAGTTATATCAGTGACCCTTTATGAAGCTATTGCATGTATGTGTACTTGGTAGGATTTGCTGTTAACATGCTCTGGGTTGAGGCGGGTGCCCTGTGCAGCACCTTACTTGCTGCCTTGTGCTCCTCTCTCTTCTTGGTATATTCCTTGTTTTTAACCACCTGTGGCAACACTGTAATCCTCCTATCACGTGTTAAAAGTTACAGGCCAAGAAGTTTTACAGGTGCATCTAAAATGATTGGGGTTTTTTTGTGGTAGGGAGTGGGAAAATCTGTAAGATGTCTTTAGGCCAGAGGGAGAGATGGATTAGATGAAGGATAAGCTGTTCTTTTATTTCTTTGGATTCTCTGAAATACTTGTAATAATGATTTGGAGGAGACACCAGTGCAATCTTAGTCAGTTTTAACTGTGAGTACAATTGTGTTTTGCCCAGGGTTCCATTTGTTTTGTAATTTCACAACCAAGAGTCGTTGAGGGAAATTTTCAGAACTGTGTGATATAGAAGGTAGATTTTAGAAAATTGCAAAATGTAGCATCATTAGCCTGAAACTTGGAGTTTGTGGGCTGATGTTTTATTCTTGGTATGAGTATCAGCTAGCCAGCTTCTGTTTCTGAAATCCTCAGCATCCAGTGTGTACACCAGTGTTATAGATGCAGCTAATTGAGACTCTGTTCCTTCCAGGTTCTTTTCTTTTTCTTGCTCTGTTCCTTCTGGTGTATTTGTACACTTAGGAACCCAGGGTAAAAAAATCTGTTGCATTCTCAAGGGGTGAGGACAGTTAAAACTTCAATAGCTTTCCCACAGGGATTGCATTGGGCACAGGACTTACTTAAACTCCTTCATTTTCAAAACAATGAATTACTTGACTGCAGGATTTGCAGCTGTAGTGCCTCAGTGTTACAGCATTTGAGGCTTTGTCTTACAGAGATCTAACTAGCTGGAGTGTGTGCTTTAGACTAGTTCCCTGTCCTTGGTGCATCTGTAGTGGAGACATTACACATGGTATAGACTTGATATGATTCAGCTCTTAATATAACTCAGCTCTTGATATAATTCGGCTCTTAATTCTGATGCATTTTGTGCTTTGGGTAGTTCTGCCTTCATCCTAAACTTCTGCATCAAGGTAAGGCAGTTCTGATGTGATCCGCCAGGACTTGTTGCTTACATGGTACAAGTGAGCAGCCAGCACTGTAAACAAGCTAATGCCAATGCAGGGACTCAGAGCAACTTCCTACACAGTGTCTTTATTATTATTTTTATTTTATTATCTATTTGCTTTCCCTTTTTTTCCAGTGTTTTCCTTGTCTAAATGGGCAAGCTTTATAATGCATCCTCACCTGCCTGAGATCTCAGCCCTTGAGGGACAACTCCAGAAAGCAGGAGCAAGGGTAAAAAGAGACATAAAAGTCAATCATAGCTGAATGGGAACCTCTGAGCCCTAATGGTGATTGCGACTGCCTCTCTTGCTTGCCCACTTGCAGAAAGATGGTGTTGTTCAGTGCAGGCTTTGTGCCCACCAGGAGATGAGCAGCGGGGATGCTGTGGGCTTAAGAGTTGGTTTGCAGCACCCATCATCGACTGACAGCAGCATTTATCTAGGCCAGCAGGGATGCAGGGAGTGAGTGACTCACTCGAGGATTCATGCGCGCTTTCCCCCTCTCCTCCCCCCGTCGCAGCTGTGGCTTGGTCATCAGCCATTTGGGAACTAGCAGCTTTATTTGGTTGCTGTTTGCAGTGGGCAGTTTCTGTTAGGGTTGTTAATTTTATCAACTGCCTTGAAAGCTAGCTGACTTCAGAGAAGACTTAAAACTGTCTTTGCTGTTCTCTTCTTCTTCCCTGCTCATAGGGCTGTCACCCAAACAGCTGATCAGGCACTGAACTTGGCTGAGGAGGTGAGAACAAGCAAATGGGCTGGAGGCAGAAACTTCCTAAGTTGATCCGCCAACAGCATGGTCACTGTTTTGGACGGTGGCTGTTGTGGTTAGGCTGAGTGCCCTCTCTGGGCACCTCCTTGGCTGTGAGGACTGGAGGGTCTTGTGGCTTTGCTCCAGCTGAACAGAGAAACATGTTTCAGTGTGTGGTGGAGGAGTGAATATAGGTACAGTGTGAAGAACAGGAAATTGTTTAAATAATTGCAAAATGAAAAACTGATTACAGTTATGATGATAGCAGTTGCTAAACTAATCTGAAGTTGCCAGACTTACTCTCTGTTGACCTATGGGTGACATGGTCAGTAAGGCTGCTGAGGGTTATGGCCCATGAAGGAGAGCAGCCTGCCCTGGGCAGCCACTGTGCTGCCCTTTGCTCCTGTTCACCAAGGCCAACAAGTCTCATCTCTGAGCTGGGCTTTGTCATCTTACATGGTCCCGTTTTCCTTACGCTGCCCCTTTTGGTGGGTGCTCTGTCCTTCCCATGCTCCATACATGAGGCTTCAGCTTCCCTCTGGACACTTCTTTAGTTGTCTTTGTCTCCTGTCTCTGTTCCTGTCTACAAGTGCCATTAACGTTTTTCTTTTAGAAGCACATTTTATGCTTGCATTTCCCAGGGCCTGGAGGACACGCTTTCTAGGCCTTCCTGCCCACTGGCTGCTGTCACTTCAGATGCTGGCTGTGTTAGATGTAAGCAGCTTGGGAGACTTGCTGTCCCGAAGTCCTGAACAGTGCTGCCTGCTCTGCCACTGCTCCCCTCCTCTGCTGGGTCACAGGACCCAGGAACTTCTTTTTGCTGCAGAGACCAGTCCTACAGCAGAGGTGAATATTTAATAAGTTACTTATTTTAGGTAATGGGCCATACTGCTTTTTTTCCATGTTCCTCAGCTGTCTGTGAGCTTGTGAGCTATGTATTTCTGTGCTGGGGCTGCAGCAGTATCTTCACAGTATACACCTGTAGTTGTCCTCTGCCTGCTGTGCTGAAGGACTGCAGTATTTGGATACACTGCTTGACAGAAGAACTGAAGAAAAGGAGCAAGGCTTAGGAAGGGGCAGGGATCACCTTTGCTAGCATTTCCCTTGAAATGAAGATAGCAGTTTTAGTGATAGCATGAGCAAGGTCCCAAATCTTATTTTGCTAGACCAGCTGTCCAGGTAGAGATAACAAAAAAAGTAAGCGTAAAGACACATTTTTTTACTGTGCTGTCTGCTGTGAATGGTGCCTGTTCAGAGTTTTACCAGGGAGTGCTGCAGTCTACAGCCCACCTCTGTGCTCCACGGAGCTCATACTGGACTGTGAAGGCTCCTCGGGCACTGGCCATAGGGGCACTGGCCATGCTGTGCCGTCTTTTTTGGATTTGAAATTCAGCCTCTTTGTCAAAATAGCATTTGTAGGGCAGAAGTGTTCCTTTTAGGTCAAAGCTGAGGCTGCCTGGTGGGTAGTGTGGAGAAGCTTTTTCTACCACTCTTCTCATTTATGTGTTCTGCAGACAAAGGAGAGTTTAGTCTTCAGACATGTTGGCTCGACATCTTAACCGCCACCTCATTAAAACTGAATCTCAGCAGAGAAAGTTCCTTTGTAGCCATCAGTGTTAGTGCTTTAATAACTGTTTCACTGCATTGTCTTTCTCCTTCTGACACACCACCCTTTCCCCTCTCATTTTGTGCCTCAGATAGGCAGCAATTTACAGAACTGTGTGCTCTGAGATAACATGAGGGCTACAGTTTCAACCCCTCATCTTCAGTCTTTGTTTGTGGTGGGGTGGACTTCATCAGTGAGCACGTTCTGGGTGTGTTGTCTGTTAATCAGCAAATCTGACCATCTCCTGAGATTCGCTAAGTGTCTGTTGACTTGATACGGTGCTGTGCAATTCAATGCCAAAATGTACCACGTAGTTTAGGTCCAAATCATAGCGAAAGGTTTGGCTGGGGGGGAGCTGTAGATGACCTTAAAATTAGTATTACGGTTATGTAGCAGCATTAAATGCCTCCAGGCAAACAAGATCTAAACGGATCTAGCCAGGAGCATTAAACATTCATCAAAACAAGAAATTAACTTAGCCAGAGAATAAATCAAAACTGTAGCATAACAGCTGCTTTTTTGGAAAAAGGTGCAAGTCAGGTGCCTCATTCCCTGAGAATCTGAAAGCGAGCATGGTAATGGAACAGGGTGACCACTTTAAAGCTGTTGTGCACACCAGATTGTCCAAATCTGGAGCTTTCATGTGAAGGAAGCTATTTTCAGGCTGTGCTCTTGTCAAGTGCAATGCAGTCTTTGTTGGGTGGCAGTTCCCAAAGAGGCTAAATGTTGTGGGTTTTTTTTAAAAAAAAAAACAAATATTTTTTCCAATTCTGAACACCAGACCTTATAATAAAATTTCCTTAAGTCCTAGCATGCCATCGAAGTTGGATTTCGTGCTTCCCAGAGTGAGACATGATGAGGTATCACAGCAGTACTAATGCTGCCCTTATCAGTTTTTGCTTTGAGTGTTCAAAATCCATTAAATCTGAACTGCATTGTTTCTATCTTCATTTCTCTTTCTGCAGAGGGATGAAAAACAGGGTAGTGAAAGGCTCAGATTCCAAAGATCTGAGTTTGTTCACAGACTTGTCACTGACATGTTCTCTGGTTCCAATACCTCTACTTTTATTCTCCAGCTTTTTAAAGGTAGGGAAAGAAACTTTGTGCTTCAAGGGTTTTCTGACCTTATAGTAAATATTTGTTAGACAGCTAGAGATTCTCCAAAAAAGATACTATGGAAGTAGTTGTTCATTTATGAGCATGTTTTGTTTGTTTCCTAACTTATTTTTTCCACCATTTATTTATCTATCTTCTAGAAATTTGCCAGAATTTCTATTTTTCCCAAATCTCTGCTTGTGCTGTACAGGTCTAGGGGCAATTTAAGAGAGGTCTCCAAAGGGCACCTAAGGAAATACATTATTGTACAGCTCTGTGTGAGCTAAGAGATGCTGCCATGCATATTATCCTGTCCATCTCATTGCAGAAAGCATATGGAACTCATCTAAAATTTAGACTGTGTATTTTTTTAAAAAATCACTTGTCCCCTACTAATTTCTGTGAGAGCATTTTGGGATGCCCTTTATTTAAGCATGCATCCTACAGCCAGCCTCTTGGATCTGAAACATTCCCCCTCAACTTTCTAACCAAAATATTGTAGTGTGCTTGTGTAAGTTAGCATTGTTACTGCAGCCTCCTGCCTCAGCATCTCCTAACCCACAACTTCTCCCTTTCTCTGTGTGGCAGCCATAGCCTTTGTAGGAGAGATGAACTCCTTGAATGCATGCCTTCAGTGGGTCCACTGGGATGCAAAGCTGGTGTCCCACCTCTTTTTGGACGTGATGGTTGGCTGTAGGCATGTGAGTTGCCAGATTCTCTTGCTGTGCTCTGCACCTCTGCTGTGAGAGTATCTGGGGGAAGGGGCTGTGGTGAAAGAGGGGTGTGGGTGCAGGATCTGCTCTTGGTCTCAGTGAAGCTTCTGGTAAGCTGGTCACATGAAACAAAAAATACATCAGCTCCCTTCCCCCATACACCGGCGTGTTTCTTGGCTCTGCACCCAAACTAGCAGCTGAGCACGTGATTTACTTGTAAAATGCAGTTTTAAAAAAATGGTGCCCTTGCAGATGAGAAACTAGGGACGGGAGAGCTGCACGGGGGCTGCCCTGTGTGCAGCTGGGGCTGCCGTCAAAGGGAAGGGGGATGTCTTCCTGCTAAGTTGCTGAAACCGAGGAGATGTGGTGCTGCAGGTTGTGGGGCTCCAAAGCGAAGTGCAAGCTGCCGGAGGCAAAATGGAGGAGAATGTGCTGAACCACAGCCTTACTAGGGGAAGGAGGTGGGCGTGCTGCATGTGGGGCAGGGACAAGGAAAGGAGGGCTCTGTTGCACGTGGTGTGGGGGGCTGTGCTTTGAGAGCTGGGCTACACAAGTGCTCTGAACTGAAGGTCTCCTTGCAAGATACACAGTTTGAAATGACTGTGACAGAGACTTGTAGTCACTTTTGCTCTGTTTTGGTGCAAGAAACGGGAAGTTGTTCGACCATTTACACCTGGGGAGCTCAGCATCTTCTGTTTTGAAAACTTCATTCATTTTGCTAGTTGTGTTTGTACCCCACAGTTCTTCCTTTCTCTGGGATGTAGGCTTTCCAAAGCTTTTTAAATTACACTAAGCTAATGTGCCCAAGAAGAGCTAAAATGAGTTGTTATGCTCACCACACACTTAGTGGGGACCTTCAAGCAAATGCCTCCAATGTGCCAGGCTGGCCAGCAGGGCAATCGCACCATTCTTAGGGTGTGTGCAATTGCACCACATTTCTTCCTGTGTCAAGGCTGTGATGGGTGCACTAATGCCTCCTGACCACAGCAGATAAAAGAATTTGTGCCCTTTGCTGTGCTTCTATCAGCCTGACAGCATTTGTGGTTGGTGATCTCCATTGCTTAGGAGGAAGGTGGCTGCATTTTTCTTCTTGTCAGCTGGAGGACATATTGCTTCAGAGGGGAGCTACAATGTGCTGCTGCAGGAGTGGTTGCCAGTACCTCCCACTGCAGCACTGGTTTTCCTTGTGTTCCATCCCACCTTGAGCAAGGAAGACGTTTTTAAAGCAAGAAATGGCATTCTTTGCAGTAGTCAGTGGAACAGGTGGAGTTGGTGAATGATTGGTAACTTTAACGGTCAGTTTGTAGAATTGTTAATTATTGCAGCAGACTATAGGTACCAACTTCGTGGCTGTAGGTGTTAATCTAGCACACAGCTTTGCAGGCAACCTCTGAGGTGAAACATTTCCTTCTCACCCATTCACCACCAAACCTGGAAGGGTACTTCCTTCTATGACCTGCCTCCATTATGGTAGTGTGAAATAAACTGATGCTTAGCAGGGAAAAAGAGGGGGAATGAGATTCGAGTCAGAGGCTGTTGGAAATTCTTCACTGGTTTTTAGCAACTAAAGTAAATAGTTGATGGGAAAAGCAGAATAAAGCAGAGTTGGCATAGGCCTTGTATATCCCACTGGCAGCATGGGAAAGATGAGTGGGGAGATGGAGAGATGTTTATCTTGCCAGCAAGAGGGACTGATATGCCCTGAGAAATGTGGACCACAAACAGGGCTTGCACATGAGATGGCATGTATGTCATGTCAGATTTTATTGAGGACTCTAACTGGGACCTCAATGGTGCTTTGGCCTCTGTCAGTTGTTCTGTAGGCAGGTATCCTCCACTCCCCTAATGCAGTCGTGGTGCTTGCTCATTTGTCACTGGCTGCATTGACACCGAGGCTTCCCGCTGAATCCTCTGGGCTCTACTTGGCTCACTGCACTTTACTGAGTAAGACTGGGAACAGTAAAGCTTTTAAAACAGCCTGAAGAGCAGGGGCTGCAGGAGCCTGTGGGGAGGGGGGAGCGTATGTTGTGGAGGGATGTCTCCTGAAGGGGTTTACAAAATGCTTCTCTGAGTGCTGTAGAAGGGTCAGAAAGAGTTCCCTTGCCCAGATTCTGAGTTTATCTCAAGTTTGAAGCCAAAGACTATGTCTGCAGTGGATGGCTGGGATGCTTGCTCCTTCCCCATCCTGAATGCACATGCATTTATATTTCATGTTGCTTTGCAGCGCTGGCTTTGGTCAAACTGTGACCAAAGTGAATGGTGGCCATTGTCTCTGAGATAGTGAAAACACACAGTATGGCTTTATCTGTGCCTTTGTAGGCAAAGAATGGCATGTTAGGCTTGAGCACACTTAGTGTGCTCACATCATTAATTGTGACAGAGATCACTTCACCTATAGCAGCAAGCCTGTGCTGATTCACTAATTTGACCTCCTTCGACTCCTGGAGTTCCTGGAAAGTTGCCGGTGGCTGTGAGAGCCCAAGCTCCCCACTTTCTCTTGATGTGCACATCGATGTGCTGCTGTTTTGCTTTACGAGGCGTACAGCAGGTAATACTCAGGGTATGTGTTCCTGTTGAAAACAAGTGGACAGGAATTCCCTTTCCCTTACCAGGTCCATCTGCTGGATAATCCAAAGAAAAATTTTGGATGAGTTGTTAGCTGATAAACTGAAAAATACACATGTGAATAGAAAAGGCAGCTTTGAGTGACACCAAGTGCAGAAAGTGCCATGTCAAAGGTACACATTATGATTTTTGAAAAGATTCCTCTCTTTTAGGTATTTTAAATAGCTTTTTTCCTTTTGCCGCTGTTGTATACGTACTAATATCTGCCTTCACTTAGATTATCTTTGCAAGGTAAATACAAGGTAATGAAATGCTGGAAAAGAGAATAAATTGCCTTGGCCCACTCTTCAGGGTGCTCATTTGAGATACAAATAGAATTACTTAAACCATCTTGACTTCTACTCTGTGGTGTTCAAAGTCTAATTTCTGTGTTACTTCAACAGAAAAGTGGAGACTGTGCTAAGTTTATGTAGGTTGTTCCTTTTAATTTGTTTGTTTTGGTTTTTCAGTGCTGTAATACCAAGAGGTTCACAGATACTAGTGTGTGTAAATAGAGCTTGTGACCAACTGTGTGGGCTTTAGGTTGTCTTTAAGATCCGTGTGTATATGCACTGTTAGGGGTCGTATTACACTTTTACACCTGGAGTTGTTTCTGGGAAGTTTCGAGAGCATGGGAAAAGGCTTTTACAAGGTGTTAATGTTAGTGGTTCTACTGGAGGGAAAGGCTTTCAGAAAATATGTTTGACGGCATTTCTTGAAAGAAATCTTATATTTGTTTATTGTGTCATGTTGGCACTTGAACCTCCTCCTTCTGTCTGTAGCTGAAGGCAAGTGATGAGGATTTTGCCGCTGTCTTGTTTCTCTAGCTTTCACTGGCTGAGAAAAGTGGAGCTTTGCTCTTTCATCTTTACATGCTGGCTCCAGACGTGTCTTCTCCTCGGTGACTTTGTGACTCTTGCGCAGTTGCTACAGCAGAGATGCTGGAGGTGCTGCTGGGGTGTGGGAGCCCCTCCGCCCTCGCACTTGGGAGAGACATCGTGGCACTGGGGTCATTCTGCAGTGAGAGGCTGCAAAACAGACTCTGGCTTTCAGAAGTGTCGCCTGCAATGGCAGTAGTGTGCTGCTACAGATGTATTAATTTTAGCTGGTCTTTGAAATGGCAATGTAGAAACATTGAGATGGAAATGGGGGCAGGAGGGTGGCAGGGAGGGAGGAGTCATTATATGCTGATTTTCTTTGCATTTTTCCTTAGGCATCTGCTCTTAGTTCTTGTCAGAAAGGATATACTGAATCCGTGGGGGCCTCTGGTCGTTCCTAAGGCCTAGGATGATTTTTGTTTGTTTCTACTAATTCTGCAGATGGGGGAATGGTGTCAGTCTGAGACTTGCTGGTTTCCCTGTTTAAGATGGTAGTGTGGTATGGCATACTGTCCTCTGCTACCCTGTTGCAAATGCTGAGACATCTCAGTTGTTCTGTAATACAGTCTTGCTGGAAAAAATAAGAGAATATGGGGAAAAGTCTGTGTCTTCGAATGCAGGATGAGGGAGCTAACTCTCTTTTGCTGGGAATGTTTCAGAGAGGAAGTTTAAATTTAAACAAGCTTGAAGGAACCTGAAGGTTCAGACTAGTCTCGCACTACAAAATGTATTTGATGTAAATTCGATTTCTGTCTTGAAGCAACTCAAATGATATCTTAGCAGCTGGCACCAATTGACTATCTCCCGGAATTGGCATGATGACAGCAATCAAACTGAATTTATTGCTTTGAGTTTGATTCTTCTTCCGGACTCTTCCCATTCTCAGAAATGTAATCTAGAATGTGTTCCCACAGGAATGATAGTTGCAAGTCTCTTTTAACAGCAAGGACAGAGCATGGTCCTAATGCAGGATGAAGACAGGTGGACTGCAGTATGGAGCAGCCAGATTGTATATTCCAGTTGAGAATAGGAAGATTATGCATTTGTAAAGGGAGGAACACTGGTTTTTTTCTTCATGACATAGATTCTTATCTCAGAGCTGATTCACATCTAAGTGTTAGTTTTCTTGATGCTTCTTTTTACTGCTTTAGGAAAGAATCTGCCTTTTCACTGAAGTGGCTAAAATTTAAGCTGCTTAAAGTTATCCCCCACTCTTTTTTATTTTTCCTTTCTTAAGGCAGGTGTACTAAATAGTGAGTGAGCTTTAGCCACAAGACCTCAGTATAACTGCAGTTTGGTAAAATAAGCCAGTAAATGCTGCAGTGGATGTAGTTCTTTGCACAGGGAACCATTTTGAAACAGTGCTGTGTTTCTAATGCTTTTTGAAGAAAGTATATTAGAATTAAGTTTTTACACCTTGTTTTCTGGTAGGTGTGAAATTAATCACTTTTACTGATAAGCCTTTGTTAATGTCAATAATTGTTTTGTCCAGTATTTCAATTAGTTTTTAATGCTGACTTCTACTTCCTTTTGCCAGAAGAGGGAATGACCTGAAATAGGTGTGCTTTTGCTCACAGTTGTTCCTAGAACAATAAATTTCAGTGTTCCTTGGGCAGGTGGAGGGCATGAGGTTCACAAAGGGCACTTCTCTTTCAACCTCCCTGGCCATTGATCCTTTGTGGAGCTTGTGGCAAAGCTGTGGCTGGAGATGGTGTTCACATGGCAGCTGCCCACAGCTGAAACAGAACCCCTCTGTGCATCTCCTGGGAGCAGGAGTCAGTCAGGGCATCACAGCTCTGTCTGAAATCGCGAGGATCTCGTGCTATGCTGCCAGTGCAGGGTGGCAGTGTTGGCACCTGACACCTAACCAGCTCCTCCTGCTCTCTGGCTCAGCCCTCACCCCGCCTGCTTGGGACTGATCTCCTTTTTGGGTTTGTGGTAGGTGTCGTTCTCCAGGCTCTGCCTCTCACAAGCATACCTCAGCTCCATGCAGACAGGTCTCCCTGTGCTTCCCTGGCATCCCTTTCTCCTCACACAGCTTCCTAACAGGATGATTAGGCACGGTGACCTTTTTCTTCATCTTTTTGTCGTTGTTGT
Organism: Callaeas wilsoni; assembly: GCA_013398955.1. Lineage (NCBI taxonomy): Eukaryota > Metazoa > Chordata > Aves > Passeriformes > Callaeidae > Callaeas > Callaeas wilsoni. The sequence continues at coordinate 62,167 of VWPU01021681.1, read as the reverse complement.
TGTTATGTAAGTGTTCTCACTTGGCAGCTCTAGACTACTGGGATTTGTTTAGATATCCTGTACCCAGTCTGTCTGAAAATATTCTCCAGGTCTCGGGTACCCTTGGAGGAGAAGGACCTGGTGAGGATAAACCTCCTGCAAAGCAGCCATGCATGTAGTGGCTAGAGCAGAAAACTGGGGACTATTTCCCTGGAGAAAAATGGAGCCCAGAAATTGGGTCTCATGTTATTCATCCATCTCTGCCACCACATCCTTGGGGTATCAGACAGAACGGATCAGACAATAAAATGATTTTCTTAGCAAAGAGTAAGAAATGTGCATCAGTATAAAACCAGTCATATTCCACACTCTGCTGGAGATTGCCAGGTGTTTATGAAGTAAAGCTGTCTGCATTTTGGTTTTTATTTCTGTTGGGCACACCTCTCTTTAGCATCAAGTTATCCTGAGTATCTGCTGAAGTTTGATGCATTGTGGACAATCAGGACAAACTATGATGGTTTTGGTCTGCTGTCTTCTGTACTCAGGCAGAGTTGTTTTTTTAACCTTCCCAGGTAAAGTTTCTTACAGCCACGACTTTGCTAATTGTGCACAGCCATTTCTCTCCATCCATCGTGCATGAGGAGTCCTGCCTCAGTGAGTGGGCTACATGTTTGTGTAAAGTGGAGCAGTTTCATTTTTGTAGGTCCTTAACTCTTACAAATGACTCTAACACAGTCATTCCTGTTTTCTATCTAAGTAAATCCCTAGCCAAATCAAAACGCATCCCAAAGAAATCCCAGTTCTTTTAAAAGGCATTTTCTCATCAGGTATGTTCTAAAGAAACCCAGCAGTAACGTCACTAGAATGACAGTGCTATATTTGCAGAGCAATGATGTTAAAGTTACTTTTGTTGAATGTAGGTTTATATGCTGAACAGAGATACAAAGATCATATTATATGAAGGACTGATAAAGATAAATAGATACTCACACCTTAGTTTGTGTATCGAACATGAATAAGTTTTCTCTTGTTTTTAAGCACCATCTTCTTAAGTGTTTACATTTTAAGTTCTTCTACAAAAGAGATACATAGACTGCACTTTCCTGTCTGTGTAGATACTCATTGCTTCAGACTGCATAGAATAATTTTCCAAATAGCAAGATTCTTTTTTTTTTTTGGCTGGAAAACAGTAAATGAATATTAGATGAGTGTTTGTAATATCCTGTACTTAAGTTTTAAGCATCAGCTATTGTTCAGGGCTAGACAGCTCTGTAACGTAGCAGGAAAAGAGCTTAATGAAATCCAATATTTGGAAGCAGGAGGTAGATGAATTCAGACTTGGAACAGCAGTGCCGAATTTTAACAGGAAGGATAGCTAACATTTGGAGTAATTTCTGTGGGTGTATAACTTTATTTATCACTTGAAGTTTTGAATGTGAACCCTTATGTTTTCTAAAGGATATACTTGGTTTTAGGCAAATTATGGAACTTACTGGTTGAATTTCACAGTTTTGTGAAAGGTCGGAAATAGGCCCAATGTCCCAGGCCTGGAATCCTGTAAGGTAGGTCAGATGTGTTGTTGTGTTCCTGTTAGCTATGAGGTGTATTTCCACTGTGCATTAGGAATAAACACCTCCACTCCACAAGTGACTCACAGAAATAAGTTTTATCTTTAGGGTAGAGGCAGGAGAAATTATTTCTTTGCAAGCCCTTGGTAAGTAAGGGATCTTTTCATTGTTATTTTAATATAGTTAGGACTACTTTGCATTTTAAAGTTCAGAGAGGCCCTGTATGAGAAAAGTGCTAAAGCCAACCCATTCACAGCTCTACTGGACTCAGAAAATTTTGGATGTTTTGTCTCCTACTGGGAATAACCTTTGTTAGACCAGAGTAAGGTAAAAAATTGAGGTTCTGTTTTTATTCCTTATACACTTAGGTACCAGGTTATTCCCCACAAGTACCAAATTGACTCTCGTGCTGATTTGATGAGAGTCAAATGTTTACACCGTGCCAAAGACCACCAGGTGATGAAGACCTTTGCGGATGGGGTGGGGGAGCATTTATCGAGTCACAGCTTGGGCTGTGCCCTGGTGCTGCCTGGAACAGGACGGGTGATCCTGCAGGAATGAGAGCTGTGATCCTCTAGGACTCGCGGCAGGAAACCCGCCCAGCTGACCTTTCGCTGCTCTCCGTTGTGGCGGCTGACTGCTGCAGGCTGGTGCTCCCAGGGCTGGAGTGTGCTTTTTCTCTGTGAGTTGTGCTTGAGTTGGCCTGTTTTGTTGCCCGGGAGACAGAAGAGTGTGGTATGCTTTCCCCCCGACCAGAAATAGTTTCCTGTACCTTGTGACTGGAGTGCTGTACTCCTCCTCTGGTCTCTGGCCAGGCTGTGTGGTGCTGGAGGGATGGGGTGTGGGGTGGTGACCTCTTGTCACAAGTTCTGGTGTGGCTGCTGCCCATGAACACTAGCTGCCCTGCCAGCTCCCCTCCCTCTGCATCATGGTGTAGGATTTCAGGGGAGCAATTGCTCTTGATTTACATCTCCCATGGCATTTTGATGGTTATGTCATTTTGTTTGAGCCTTGCTCCTGTCAGCTGTCTGTCCTGACTGTCAGGACTTGGTGGCTGAGTAGCACGTGGTGACCTCTTGCCTCTTCTTCCCCTTTTGCTCAGCTGTCTTTGCTGTCTGCTTCTCTGTGTCCTTGTACTTGGGAACAGATTCTCAGCAAGTATAGCTGTGCACAAGGGCAATGTGATCTGGGTGGATGAAGGATCTCCTTCTGCAGGAGTTCCAGGTAGAGCTGGGAGGGAAAGTGGGGAATTTGCAAGACCGAAGCATGTGAGCAGGCTGTGGATAGTTTATCTTAAATTGTTGTTCTGCTGTGAGAATCTGTCCAGAGTGCAGAGTGTGCAGTACTGTCTATTACTTTGCAACTGTGTTTTGCAAAACTTCATTTGTGAGAGATGCTGCTAAAAGGGAAGCCAAGACACCTCCACCCCTCCCAACCAATGCAGGTGAGAAAGTGCTTGCACTGCACCAAGGCCTCAGAGCATGGAAGCTCTCCAGGCTTTCTTGCTGCCTGGTATTTTATTGGAGAGTGGTTCTGGCATAGAATTCTAAAATATATGCAACAACAACAATAATTTCCAGGACTGAGAAGGAAGGAGAGATGAAAGGAGTAATTTACCTTCCCCCACCCCTGAACAATAGCAGCTGAGGATGTAAGCACATCTCAGCCCTATAAAGTATTAATTGGGACATTTTCTATAGTTCAGCAGTGGAAAAGAAGACAGGAATCGTGCAATGCCCTGAGCTTCTATTCCCAGCCTGGAAGAGAAAAGTGTTCTGTGCTGAGATTTGGCTCAGTCTCTGTCTTCTGCTCATGGGAAAGAGAACAGTTGCCCAAAGCCTCCTTCACAGAGAGAAGGGAAGATGATGCAGACACCACGGAGCTGAACAGGCAGTTTTCAGGCAGAGTAGTGCAGTGCAGCTTTGTTGAATTGGGTCTCTACTGAGGTTCCTATAAATCGAAGGGTGCTGCATTCCTACCAGTGATCTGCTGAGTTGTTTAACCAGCCAAGGGTCCTGCTTACTCCTGTGAAAGTCTGTATGTCACAGGGATGCAGAGTCACACCTGTGCCGAACATCTGCTAGAGAGGAAATGTCAAGAGTGGCCAGGGACTGCTACTTCCCTTTTGATGGCTGGAATGGGAAGTCCAAGGACTGGAAGTTCTTGTCTTGTTCTAGTCATCTGCATCCACAAAAGTCTAGATTTTAGCAGCTGTCAGGGCTGCCTAAAAGATTTTGTCTCCCTCCATTCCTTTCAGTCAATCTGTGCTTGTCCAGTGTGAGCATTTCACAGGAGAAGATGGGGGTGTTGTAGTGTAAATTCAGGAGTCAACCACTGCTCTAGTGAAAAGTCTCAATTGCTAAAAAGCCCCCTGCTTCTTGGCTGAGAAAGGCAGAGTTGCTCTAATTCCTTCTCCTTTCCTTGAACTCGCACATGGGAAGAAAAAATATTTTTTACTCTCCTTGATATTATTCTTTAATCCAGATGAATGTTGTGCTTGAACTGATGTTGCCTTTGGGCTGGAATAAGCATACTTAGCATTTGGGCAGAACTTCTTGCCTGGAGATTTCTAAGTGCGTGATCAGCATTTCACCAGCGAGTCTGTCCATGGGTACTGAAGTATGGTTACCTTTACAGTTCACTGAAGCTGGCAGAGTTCCCTACTTCATGTGATGACTGTGCCCTAGCAGGAGCTGTGTATTTCTCCCTCTTACTCTGCCCTTCTTTCACAGCATTTCTTTGGAGTGGAAGCAATTCCTTTTCCCATTTCATGTGTGTTATTTCTTCTGAGACTTTTCCTCCAACTCTCCAGCCTTGGAGAAAGGATACCTCCCAGAAGGGGTCTCACTGGAAGCAGCTTTGCATATTTGAGAAGCTGATGGAAGAGCGGTGCCTTTCATTCTGCAGCTACTCCCTTTGAATCAAAGGAGATAATACCAGTTTAGTGCTGGCTCTGTAGTGGGAGCAGGAGTCCTTGTGCAGCCTCAGCTGCATAGCCCTCGCCTGAAATGCTTGTGAAGTTTTGGGAGACAGTCATGTTTCAGCAGTTCCCAGCCTTCAGGATGTCTGCTGGGTCACTGTGTTCCTCTCTCTGTTGAATATGAGCAAGAGCTTAATTCAGACGTGGTGCTTAACACCTTGTTTCTTACTCTCTTTCAGATCACCAGAAACTGGAACGCGAAGCTCGAATTTGCCGACTTCTAAAGCATCCAAATATTGGTAAACCTCCTTGGGCTCAGAGGGGTGGGGGTGAGACAGGAGTAGCAGTGTGTTTCAGCTAGCATGCTGTAAGAGAACAGATGTATTCTGAATGTTCACAACAGCTTATCAAAGTTGCCTGTTGAAATCACCTCAATAGTTTATCCCTCTGAAAAATTCTGCATCCAACCCTGTCCCATTGTGCTGGTTTGGACCCCAGATCACCCCAAGACACCCATTCCTTAGTATCCTGACCCAGACGTTCACCACAGAGTGCCGTGTTGCCACCTGCTCACCCCTGCAGAGCTGTCCCTGCTCCTTGGGTGATGTATGGCTCTCATCTGCTCATCTGGTATTCTGCAATGGGAGTGAGGTGTTGTGTTTGTTTTCCCCACATCCATCTTCTGTTTGTTCTCCTTGGCTCTTACTGACATGTCAGTTTAAATGCTGTATTCAGGCATGTGCCCAAAGTTAAAGGAGGGTGGGCTAATACTTCAGCTCGTCTCATTGCAGTGGCTACTTATTCTGAAAACAAGAGACCAAAACCAAAATGCCCATATTGAAGGAAAAAAAAGAGTACTGGAGTGAAGGGAATAGTTTGTCTAAAAATACAGAAAGAGGCAAAATAAGGCACAACATTAAAAAAACCACCTTATTTACTGAAATGTAGAGAGAGGACATGGATTTTTATCTAGTTCCAAAGTACCATGGAAGCTTGGACCATTAATAATCCCCTTTTTAGCTTTTTTAAATAAATAAAGCCTCTAGGATCCTAGCTACAATCTGATTTGAGCTAATTTATTTAAGAAAACATTAAGAAATACCAAACTGCCACTTTTAACCAAACCACAGTTTGGTCTTCTGTGCCTGGAAGACTATGATGTATTACTTTGTATTACTTTTGCATAACTCAGTCAGTGGAGATAATACGTTAAGGGCATCTCTCTGGTCTTCTGACTTCCAGCTCTGTAATCATTTGCTCCTGTCCTCTGAAGGCCTGGGAGAGGAAAGGTACCTTAGAGCATACCCCATGGACTGGCATCTGTACTCTATTCCATATGTGATGAACAAGCAGTTTCCACAAGCTCAAGACCTCACGGAATGCGAAGTTCCTTAGCAGCAGCTTTTAATCAAAAAGAGTTTTCTTGTGTCTGAGTGTAGTTGTGGTGTAGGTATGGCTTGAGAGGAGCAGGGGCCACCTTCTGCAGTAATTTGCACTGATGAATATATTAGCCTGTAAATGTATTGCTTGGCAGTATTCAAAGTGACTAAAACTCTAGTTACTGCATTTTGTTTGCCCTGTAAGCCTTGCTGTACTTATTTAGTAGGTGATGTCACTTTATATTTTGACCTTAACTTAACTTCCATCATCTCTCCTTTTTATAATTTCTTACATCTTTTCTTTCCAGACCTCTCACAGAGTAAATCTTATACACAAAAGGGAAACCACTCTTACAAGTAAACAGCACGGATAGAGAAACACATCACATTCCCAGTTCAGTTCTACAGTTGTAATGAGTGGCAGTGCTTGTCTCCTGTTCTCTTGTGGTTTGGAAAAGACAGTTTAGGGGAATGTCAGTGGTCCTTGCATTTTCTACAGAGAATTTCTTGTCTTCCTAGAAAGAACAGTTTTTCTCTTAAGAAAAGGAACTAGTCATTGTAAACTCAACAAGTGCTTACAAATAAAAATAAGGGAATTGATTTTTATGCCTACAACACAGAATCAAAGTGCGTTGAATAAGACCTCGAGAAGTCATATGGTTCATTCAGCAGTCCTGTGAAAATCTTTTATACCTGGCTGGTTCCAGGCATGTTTGTACTTAAAAACCTTTAATCCTTTCACAGCCTCTGGTGGCAGTCTTTCAAATGTTTCATTTTTCTGTCAGTTAAACATTAAAAGCATAATTTGCCTTTCTCTTAGCTCGCTGTTTCTAGTTCTATCTGGAGTATCCGTGGAAAGTAGTTTTTCTTTCTTGTAACAATCTTTCACATATTTGAAGACTGTTATCATGTCTCTTTTTAGACTTTTTCTTCAGACTAAACAAACCCAGTTCTTTCAATCTTTTCTCATATGTCATGTTTTCTAGACCTCCAGTCCTTTTTTTTTTTTTCCTTTTCCCCCTCCTTCTTCTCTGGACTCTCTCCAGTTGCTTCATATCTTTCTAGAAATGTGATGCCCAAAACTGGACATAAGATTCTAACTGAGGTCATGTCAGTGCTGTCCAGAGGGGAAAGAATTGCTTCACCTGTCCCACCAAAGATGTTTATTTTGTACATCAACATTTGAAGATTTGCATTTAAATATATTGTTGATGCACATTTATTTTCTGACACTTTATTGGTCCAGACTACCTTCTGCACAACTTCTGGCAAGCAAATAATTTTTCCATTTTGTACAAATGAGGATTCCTACTGAATTGTATATTACCTTTGTCTTTATTAAAAAAGACAGGAAGAAATCCAGTCTGTGGGTTTCCCCCTCCACATTAGTCAAAACCATTTTGATTCATCTTCTGATAGTGTAAAAGGATTGCAGCTCCCACAGTAATGTGGTCTTTAATGACAGTGCCATATATTGCGTCATGTAGATTGTTAATAATTGTTGAATACTGTTGGACTCCAGTCAAACTCTTGAAGATATCACTTGACACATTGTTCCAGTTTGACAGTGATCAATTTTGAGTATTTTTTCAATGAGTTGTATACACTATTGTCTGCTAGTTTTGAATACACATTTTTTCTTAATTGCTTGTGGAAAGAGCATGTAAGATGCTGTCAGAAGCCTTGCTGAAGTCCAGATGCTTCCTGCATTGCTGCTTCCATGTTCATTGGACTTGTTATGTTGTCATAGAAGGGAAACATGTTGTTCTGACATAGTGGGGTTTTTTTCCCTTGAAATGTGTATTAGCAGTTAGTAATCACCTAGTTACTGGCATTCCATGTTGTAAACTCTTCTGGGTGAGTACTTGGTGTGTTGCCTCAGTGTGAGCTATGTGAGTAACACTGCACAAACTATAAAGAATTCTGCAGATTTTGCACTTGCTTTCCATTTCAACTTTTGTTGTTACTGTTTTTGTTGCTAACTGTGCTGCTGCAAATCCTGTTCTTCTACAAGGACCTGAGCCTGTAGTGAGTTTGGGGACACTGGAAGTTAGAACTCTGTGAGGCAGGCTGCTGTTCTCTCTTGCCTGTACACATGATATAAAGCAAGCCTGTTGTTGAATTTGTGATCTTATGCATTGTCTTGGGGTGATTCTATAACCATACTGTATTCTCTATCGCCTGCTTGATTTCTAATGTACCTTTAAATTGCAAAAAAGAAAAAGAAAAGCCAAAAGAACTCTTCAAAACAGCCATCTTAACCTTGCAACTAAAATGTTTTGCATTCTTTTCTCTCCCAATTCTAACAACATTTAGTTAGTTAAAGGACTTTTGCTCGCTAGTCTCTTCAGCTTTCAGCGGAGAAGGGACTGTGATCTGCCTCAGCGGCTTCTTTTCCTTTTTAGACTGTTTTTAGCTTACTTTTCGTCTGAAACCGGCTGTCATCTCCAAACCTGCTCGGCAGGACCCTCCCAAAAAGATCGTCAAGCCCTGCCTGGCCGGCCCGGCCCAGCTCAGGACTGCAGGTTTTACCTACAGAAAAAACTCTAAAATCCATAGTCCTCTTTTAAAAAACAGGGGAGGAGGTTTCAATATCCTTTTTTCCTGTGACAGCGAGAGACTCTGTTTTATCAAATAAATAGTTTTTTTCACTTTCACTCGAAAAATTATTTTCCCGAACCCGTGAGAAAGGTGCTGCCGGGGCCTGCTTGCCTGGCAGGCAAGAGGAAAAAAAAAAACCGCCCCTCTCAAGTTATTTCCTCCTAGATTTGTGTCCAAACCAGCACATGCATTTACTGCAGGACAGTTGGTTCTGGACTGCAATGCACTGACCATAACACTGCTACTCTGATATAATAAAGATTTCTCTAGATACAAAGTAGTAGTGGTATTTCCATTTGCTGTTGCTTTTTTGTGAAATGACTGCTTTCTGAGTTATCCTAACATGCCTTCATCAAATCTCAGCCCCAGTTACAGCTTTTGGCTCTGTAGTTGGGTGTCTGGCTTGTCTTTAGATGCCCATTATGGCCAAGGTAATCACAGTGGAGTAATCCTTCTAAAAGCTTGGTGTTGCAATAAGAGGTTTTTTGTCTGGACAAAAGAAAGTTGACTTGAGGCAATTTTCTTCTGATTTCCGATTCATGGTATGCCTGATATAGAAGGTGTCATTATAGCTGGTCAGACTTCAGTAGAGGAAGGACTTCTTTCCCTAAATTTCAGTTTTTTCTTTTTCCTTCTGACAACTTCTAGAGAACTTTGCATTCTGGCCTGGAGAGCCATTTGCCAGCCATGGCCATCAAATACAGCAAAATTGGACAGAGATCAGTCAGTGATCTGTTCTTTTCAAAAAAGGCACCCATTACTGAGGCTATGGGTGTGTAAAAGAGGCAGAAGACAACATCAATAAAACCCCACTGTCCATAAAGAGATAAAGTGCCAGTGGAAGTTGGCAAGTTACGGCTCTGTGGGAAATTCCACTTCTAGAACAACTTAGTGCTCCAGTGATTCACTTACGGCTAGATCTTGTGACATTAGACATGGATGTATTTGTGAACATGTAGAAGAGAATGATAGAGCTGTCTTCTCCCTTAATCCCTGTTTTGCTGGAAAGAGGCAGATTTCTAGAAGAAGACTCATAGCCCTGACCCTTCATTTGCAGATACTTTGCTGATTGTGCCACTGAAACTTGTGCAACTGCTAAGACAAGAGCTAAATTTACAACATCTTGAATATCAACTCCTGCTTAAAGGAACAGCTCTTTTGGTCTTCTGCTTAGTTGAAAATTTTAGTCAGTCGGAAAATCTGAATTTGGTTTTTAAGTCCTATTGTTCATCCACTACAGACAGTGTCTTGTGAAACGTTCATTTTTTCCCCATGCTTCCTGCTACTCATCAAATGTTTAAAGCAGTGACAGAGGTGGGAACCCTAGAATCTTCCTGCAGGTTTGTTCAGTGCAGATATGAACTTCAGATAAGTGTTGAACATGACCTTTCCTGTCTTAGGACTCCCAAAGCAATAATGATGCCAAATTTGATCAAAATCATCATTCATACTTTTGAAAAGTCTTTTCTGGCATTCTCCTACAAAGGTGGGGTTGTGACTTTTTCAATGTACAGAGCAGAAGTCTGCCCTGTGTGTGGATTTTGCCCACTGTGTTGTTAGGTGTTGCCCTTCTCCTAAAGTTTCTTTGTTATGGCAGTCTAAATATGTGCCTCTTCTCTGGATTTGTCACCACTTGATCTGTACTCTTTCTTAGGTATTTTTAACCCAAAAGTAGTTCTTGAATATCTTTTGTTCATAGTTGGAACTGAGCACTTCTGGTTGGTCATTGTGCCCCAGCTCATGGCAGCCCATTGCTGTGAAGAACTGCATGCACTTAGGTCTAGAGTAATAAAAACACATATTTTAAGAGAGGTTGGTAGTAGCCCAAAAGCCAGAGCCAAATTCTTTTTCTGATTTCTGTCTTTGTATCCTCTGCTGAACTGCTTCAGAGTTAATTTCTTTGAGGGAATTTATAGCAGTGGTGAAATGCTGTCCTCAGCATCTATCAGAATTATTGCTTTTTCAGGTTTTTCTTGCTTCAGACTTCTTCTCCAGAATATACTTGCACCTGAATTCTTCTTATTTTAATATCCGTTGGCTTTTCTCAGCATAAAACCACAATTCTGGACATGTCCTTATTTAAAATGGGGAGAAAATGGTATAGAAAACCTCCAGTGAATTAGAAGAATTTCTTTTGACCCAGTTGAGTTTTATTTCCTTTGACAAGTGATCTGTTCTCCTAGTACCTCTGAGTTGGAGTGATTTTGATGGATGTGTATAAGAAATGGGCTCCAGTTTGTGTGCCCTTAAATGATGGTTACAGTTGAGGTGTAAAGTGGGCAAAGACAGAAAGAAGGATGCCGTGCTTCTGTGTACAGCCGAGCCAGAGAATCCCACAACGCTCATAACAAACCTTGGTGGGAAATAGGGCACATGGACCATGTCTGCAGACTTGATTCTGGATTTGTTGTCTTGGTGGTATCAGCCACAAATTCAGGTTCACTCATTCCTCATTTTCAGATACTAGTCTTGATAACAAAGCCTTCAGTATTTCCCCCCTGCTGCCATTTGGAATGTTTTCCTATCACCTTTTCCTTCCTCAGTGAACAAGAAAAAAAACGTAGGCTGTGTTTTGCTGTAAACAGCAGATTTCCTTGTTTTCATTTGGCTGCAGGCATCCAGACTGCCTTTGCAATTGGGACAGAAAGGATGTGATGTGCACAGAATAGTTAAAATGCTGGGGATTCTCCAGTGTTTTGGCCATGATTGCTGCCCTATGGACACTCAGTGGTTTCCAAGTGGGATGCTCCCGTGCATGGCTGGCTGTTTAAATCTGCTGCCCTGCAATTTCTATCGCTGGAGGACTCCTTCTGGTACTATCCCTATACTGGGGATAGTATGGGGAAGATGGAGTAGGGGGAAAAGAGACCTTGTAGTAAGAGTTATGCTTTGGGACTTTCTCAGTTGCTGAGCAACTTTTCCTTGGAAGTGTCATGGGGCTGTCTGAGAGGACAGCAAGTTGCTGAGCTTCCTAAGAGGTCAAACAATAATATTCTTGGACTTATGCTTTTAACCTGCTCTCCTCCTACCTTGCCAAAAGAAAAAACCCACCAACAAACACTGAAAAATCCCTCAAACAGAGTATTGGCTGAAGTGAGTTCCTGCTAGAAAGTTTGAGCCTTTGAGCTGCAAGTTACCTTTTGTTATTTCCAGTCTCTGCACTGTTAGAGATTTAGGTGAGTGCCCATGCATGTTTGCCTGATAGAATGCTCCCCAAAACCCCAGGCAGTCCACCTTTTCATTTCTCATTCTGATTTTCACAGTTCATCCTTTCACTATTATTTACCTCTGCATGTTTTCTTGTTTTACTGCCACCTCTTCCTATAGCTTTTCCTGTAATTTTAAGAAAAACACTTCTCCATAATCCATCTCAATTTGGGAATGGAGTAATAATTGCATTTTTTTCCTCGCCAGGGGATATATTTATTCTGTACGTCTCTCTGGTCTGTACTAGAGACATATTTGGATTCCATTATTCATCTATTTAGCTGTGAGATTTATCTGTATGCAAGCAATCCCTTAAAAAAATAAATAGTGGGATGAGGGCCAGATTCTGTGCACTCAAAGGTACTGCAAAAATCAGGGGAGGATTCCCCTACTTCTTCCCTTTCCCCCCACACTGAGGAATGGAGGGAGCCTCCTTTTGGTTCCCTCTGCCCGAGGCCTGATCAGGGCAGGGGGTGGCTGCACTGGTGAAATCCTGCAGGTGACCCTCCTAGATTGGGACAGAGCCTTTGGGACAGAGCCTGTGTCCGTGCCAAGGGGTCATGGCTGTCCTGGGCAGTGTGAGGCAGGAGCTGAGAACATCAGGTTCACACAGCAATGTTTGGGGATGGCAGGCAGAACACCTGCCTGCATGGATTCATTCCTGATGGCAGAAAGGCCAAGATGCAGAGCATTGTATGAGAGATCTAAAATTTGCCGTGGCCACTATCTGTATTTTATTAATTTTAATAAAGTGGGTGTTCTCTGCGTATTTTCTTTGCGACACTGGTGAAGTTGGCTAGTTATTATTTTGGGTGTTTTTAGAAAAAGCTCTCATATAATGCTAGTGGTTATCAGAAGTACTTTGCTTATCTGCTATGTGGCTAATAGGAAATTATTAATAACAATTCTGGATGGTCATGATTGCACTGTTATCAGGAGCGCAGGAAATATTCCTGTGAATGCACTCTTTTGGCTCATCTAATGTTTAAGTAGGGCATTCTAAATGTGATGTATCGTGTTGAACTTCAGCTTTTCCATACAGACATTATAAAATCAAAGGAAAAATAACATTTACTTGGCACTGAAATGTTTTTTTGAAATACTTTGTGGGGTTTTTTTTCTTCTTACTTTTGCTTTTTTCCCCTCTGCAGAAAGATAGGTTTCTTAACAGGAAGGTACTGTTCTCCCTGCAGCTTCTTTCTAGGCTGTGAATTTCTGTGCATAAGGGAATTTCCCAACTGGGCACTGCCTTAGCCGCATTTTTTAGGGCTGGAGAGTTAAAAAGGTTACAGTGAGAACAATGGTGAGGGGGGCAGGAAACCCACCTCTGTGCCTGTGTGCCTTTTCATACTTCCTTAGCACTTGTCTTTCTTCGCAGAGCCTGCAGCAGCTTGGTTCTGCCTGAACCTGAGCAGAGTGTTAACAAATCCTCCTTCTCTTCCATTTTCCAAAGCTTTGGAAGTGCAGTTGGTGTGAAATGCCGTGTGTTTGGGGAGTTTACGGCAAGCTGGTGGATGTCCAGCATACCGTGACCTCGCTGTGTCAGATTTGGGAGAGGAGGGAAGGAGAGCACGTTTGAGGGACTGGTGAACAGCCTGCTATGTCCTGTTAGCTAACTGTCCTGCTGCTGTTGGTTACTGCTCTGACAAAGCCGGTCATTAGCTGCTGGGACAGATGATTTCTAGAGGATTATTTGCATTACACAATTTAATGCTTTTTAATAGCAAATTTTTAATTAAAACGAGAGTCCTTTTGGAAGCAGCCTGAGCAGCTGCAGCTGAATTCTGCGTGTTTAGTGTAATTAGAGAAACAGCTGGGGTGGGAGCTGAGCACCCCGCTCACAGGCAGTCACAGGCTGGTGGTGGCTCCTCGCGGGACAGACATCCTAAGTGATGTGAACCGTGCAGGAAGCCTGCTGGCACACAGCCAGCCTTGGAGATGGTGGGACAGTTCCCGTCTTGGCTGCCCAGGCTGGTGAGCAGCTGGGGAAGCTGAGAGTGGGTGGTAGCCATCTGCGTCAGTTCACTTGTCACTTGTGCTGCCATGGACAATAGTGCTCAGTTTGCAGTCTGCCGGGCCGTGTGTGTTTGTATCTATAGTTTCAGCACCTCCTGGCACGTTGGAGAGTATCAATGGAAGAGGACATCAGGTAGGTTTTACCCTCCAGTTTTATTCTGCTTCTTCTGGTATGCAGAGTCTCTTGGAGTATACCCTTGCAGTATCTCTTACCTCCTCCATTTCTCCATGATACAGGCAAATGTCTGATGTCTGGTTGAAAATTGCTGAAAAGTGAAGCTGTGGTTGTTTCTAATGAGTGACTGATGTTTAAATAACATGGTTCAGTCCAGAAGATCCCAGAGCACTTCTGAGTTTGCACTACTAAGGCTGCATGGAAGAGTTCCTGTGCTGCAATTACCATGACCCAGGAGACAACCATAAATCTGTGTTGCCTTTTATTGGCTCTGCAACACAGGCAACTTAATTTGAGAGCCCTAAATATTGCATAAACACAGCACTCGCTGTGTGTTGGTGCAGAGGTAGTTGGCTGATACTGTCCTTTATGTGCCCATTGCATCAAAATGCTTTACTCTGAGAGAGCACCAGTGAACCTAGACTTAGCAGACAAGACTACCTGTAGCTTGAACACTGTCCCTAAGGACAGGCAAAGACCACTGATGTGTAGGAACAAGCAGATTTCAGCTCATGTTACCTTTTCTTAAGCAGAGATGAGTGATTGCCACATGAAGATACTGGGAATTGTCCAGTGAAATTCTGTGTCTGTACTTGCTTTTTGTTGCAATTTTGGAAACTTCTTTGCTTTAAGATATTTACTTGCAGCAAGTTGCCAGAAATCACCCTGTGTTAACAAAAGCCTGCCTGCCCCAACCATGGGCTAAGCAGCTGTACAGCCCTGTTCCACTGTTTCCTGTGAATGTGGGATACAGGGAACATTCATCCTGGGGCTTATGTGGCAGGCATAAATGCTCCTGGCCTGTTGTGCTTGACGTAAGAGTAAAAAGATAATAATATTCAGCACACTGGACAGAGTGAAAGGGAGATGTGGGTCAAAGCTAGGCTAGGCATATTCTGTGTTCGTGACCCCAATACCAATTAGCCTTTTAGATATGACCTTTTAAAGATGAGATGCCTGTTGCTTTTCAATGTCTTATGTTCTTGTAGTTCAGGTGGATTTTTATAAAATTTGAAAGCTCTTTTCTGATTTCTTCATGATTCACTTCAACTTTTGCATTCACAGAGACTTGCTTTGCATGACTCAGCAGCAATTTGCATTTGTTGTTAGGCTGGTGCAGTTTGTTATGAAGGAGATTTTCCTCTTGTGTTCAGTTGGTTCGTATCACAGGCATCAGAGAGCTGTGGCTATCTGTACAGGGTCACTTTACTCAGGCATGGAATGCAAACCATCTGGCGTGACTGCTACTGCATTGCTGGTTTTCACTAAAATGCCTAATTTTCTCTCGTTAATATAATAGCTTATTAGTATTATTTCTTTCTAAAATAAAAAATGTAAGTGCACAAGGATTTTGAAACATTTTGAAGTAGCAGCTTGAAATTCTGTTCTTGAGGCAAAATTTCCAGCGAGACTCTGAAGACAGCAGGCAGGGAAAAGTAATTTCACAGCAGATGTTCTTAGAAAGTGCTTGAACTCGTGGTACACAGCTGCTGTTAGGTTCAGTAACCGCAGCACATCCCCTTGAGCCACTCAGTGTGGTATCAGGCTCTTTGCAAATGCTCTGGATTGCGTTAGGGCCTCGGACCTGACACATGCACACCCACACATGACAGAAAAACACTTGCCTAACTTGCATCAGGGTGTGCTTAAGATCTGAGTTTTTGGGGAAAGGGAGCTATTTGGTATCGCTGTTTTTCTGTTGTTAGTTACTTTTCCAAAAGGCCAGCTTTGTGGGAGATGCTCCCTGTACAGGTAAAATCAGTTTACATAGCATAAGGCTGGAGAGGAGACTGAGGGGAAAAAAAGGATGCTTAAACCAGTTTTCTAGGTTGTGTCTTGTGTGTTGTGATGCCTCAGAGCTCTTTAACAGTGCAGTTACATGTGTGCATTTAAAATTGGAGGGATAGTTTTGACTGGCAGACTCTCATCACCCTTGGTGGAGTACCACTGCAGTACCAGATTCAGGAGATACATTTAAAAAAAGTTAGACTTTCTTTGTGACTTGCTGAAAACATTGTTTCATCAAGATGCTGTACTGAAACCACTGCTTATTCCTTCCAGAATCTATGTGCTTCTTGGTGATATCATCCAAGTGGTGATGCACACTTTCTGCTGACTGAGCAGCTGGTTTTGCTGGAAAGGTTTCCACCTACCTGTCTGTAATTGATGCTGCTCCTTTGGACAGCATTTGTTCTGGCAGTGCTTACTAGTGCTCTGGGGTTTTTTAGGTATTATTTCGAACGTTATCTGTAAGACTTTTCAGTCTTACAAAATTAAATGTGCTTGTGAACTCTACAAAATCTCTTTTTTTGTGTGGATGGGACCTTTTTTCTTTCCCTGAATAAAACTTTGGGTGAAGTCTTTTACCATATCCTGTAATTGATTTAGTGCCTTGTTGTCTGACTTGCTTCTGTTTTCTTTCTTACTCCCCTCTCTGTCTGTTCTTGTGAACCTAACCATTGTAGTACATGCTCTTTCATCCATCAGAGATCTTTGAATGGGAAGAGTCATCAGGTGACTCCAGCTGTGAGTGGTGTTGGCAGGGTCTAATTTCCTACATCTATAAGAATCCCTGTGTTAAGACTGTTTGGCTAGGAAGGAAATACAGTTTGAATTGCTGCTTCTGGGTAACAGAATCAGCTAATAGATAAAATCCACCTCATATTCTGGTGAATAGAGTGAGATTAGCTTCCTTGGCAAATACTGGTCTCTTTTTAGTTTGGTTGTATTTTGAAAGACACTCTGTTACTGTTGTGCAACTTCCCTCTTGCTGCGACTTGAGACTCTTTTTGTGATGTATGCATTTGTCTAGCCTGCCGTGCTAGACACATGCATCACTGGTCCCCTGATGAGAGAAGGAAAAAAAAGAGTACTGTAATATTTTTGAAGAAAAGTTTAACTGGATTAATACTTTTGGTTATTTCTCTGTTTTTCTTACTATGGATAATCAGGTTTCGGGAGTACTTTGCCCTCCAGTGTCTCCATATAATTATATTTTTCACTCTCTTGTAACCTCTGTCAACAGGTTATACAGATATGAGCAGCTTTTGTGGGTTCTGCTCAACCACCGTGTTAAAGCTGAACTTTTGGTAGTAAAGTAGCTGTTAAACAGTGTTTCAGGACCAGCAGGCAGTGGAAGAAATGGGATCCTCTCTCTTATCATGGGAAGATGTTTGAAACAGAGGACAGCCCAGTACTTGAGTTTTGCTCTTGGAGCTGGCCATTCAGGAACCTGTGTTCTGCCTTCAGGTGGAGGACACTTGCACAGGTTATCTTTAAGCAGAAAGGGCTCTATACTGTCTGGACGGTGAAGGTATCTGATGTCTTCTGATGTTTGTGTGCCTTCATGGTGAATACTCACCCAATGTGGATCATATTTGTGAACCAAAGTGGAGAGAAGGCACAGAAACTTTTAAAATGTTTTTTATCATTCAGTTACTTTTGAATATATGCGATTTCATGGACTAGCTGAATAGTTTTGCAAAAAGCAAGTAATGTTTTTAAGCTAATCATTCACTGTAGTAGAAGCAGGGCATTTTTACTTTGCATGTCAGCAGAGTGAACCATGGCCTCAGAGCTGTCCATTGCAGTCTCCTTGCTGGTCAGGAAGGCTCTTGTGGCTCTACAGGAGGATAGGTAAGCAAAACTTAAGGGTGAAAGGACACTAGGTTTTATTTCTGTTCTGCTACTGGGTATTGCTGTTGTTTCTTTGCATCAGTGTGAAGCTAGGGCTGGAATTGAGAGTCACAAGTGTTTTGGTATATTCAGACTTCTTTTTGATCCTTTTTGCGTTCCCTCATTGCTGTCCCCTTCCACACTTAAAGCCTACAATTCTGAGCTGTCACTAATTATTCCTGTGCAAGGTGGTGGTGCCCAGTGTACTTTTTCCTACAGCTTTTCTGGATTTTGCTGTTCTACCATTACTCCCTGAGCTTCGTTACCTCAGCAGATGAAATCCCAGGCAGATTTTGTTCCGGCACCATTGTGGGCTGTTGTGAGGAGGCAGCTCCCTTGTTAAGTTAATGATGTGTGTCCTGCCTTCAAGGCCTTCTTTTGCTGTGCAGCCCTAGGGTGGTGCACAACGTCAGTATTTATGAACTGTCTGTGTCCTCCTGTCATGGTTCCTCACCTAAGGACGCAAGTAGTGTTTTACTGTCCTTGAAGGCTCTTTTTGCTGCCTCTGCCAGTCTGTGCTAGCTGAATTGCTACTTCCTTCCCTTTTCATAATGTAGCTGACAAAATTGCTTTCCTCGGGACAAAGAAATAGCACCAATCAGCTCATTTGTGTTTTATTTTCTGATGTAATTTGCTGCCCAAATCTTTGCATCCAAGTTTATCATTACTGTTTCTCACTTCTACCTGCAGACATGTTTGCATGTCTTTTTCAAGGCCACTGTTCTCAACGTGCTGGTGGCTGTACTCCTTCTCCATCATGATTTCATTCATGCCACTCTCCTCTGTGCTTGGCGTTTCTTGCAGTGCTTTGGTGACCATTCAGGTGCCAGAGGAAGGAGAATGCTTTTTCATGCTCACCGAGCATCACCAAACATGACCTTGTTAGTACATTCAGCTTTCCTTGAAGTTTCTCCATCTGTTCATAAGGTCTCTCCACAGCCTTTTGCCTGTGTTCTGGGCTTCAGCTCTTGTTGATGTGCTTTTGTCCTGCTTTCACCTCAAACAGTCTTCACTGGAGTGAAAACTGCCCTGCACTGGAAATCCAAGTGTCATTTTCAGCTGCTTTCCATCCTGTTTCCAGGATGGATGGAAATCTTCTCTCTAGGAAATACCTTTCTTCTCACTTGTATTTTCATAATGCTGCCTCTGCTGGTTTCTGCCAAGTGCTCAGGAGGCAAGTTTTCTTGTAAACACAAATTTGTATTGCAATTAAGTTATTACAAACCCAACTAAAGCTGCTTACTTGGAAGAATTTTTTGTTTGCAGCAAGTGATTTACGGGACATGGTTTGTTCAGGGTGATGTGTCTCTGTTCTCACGCATTAGGAGCAGCATGTTGCACCTGGATGCTGTACTGGTTTGTTTGCAGCGTTTTGCTGGATGGAGTGCTCCTCCCAAACCCCTGCAGTTAGCTATGCAGTAGAAATTCTAAGGAAAGGAAACTGGCCAAGGGACCAGGTCAGAGAGCTTGTAGATAAAGGGAGGAAAAATATGGGAATCAACAGGCTAAAAGAGCAAGGAAAGAATTAAATCCTCTGAGAAAGGGTACTGGCAGTGGTCTCTGCACATCTGTGCTACTCTCTCTTCTGGGTTTCAGTGTGTTTGCGTGCATGTGGAAGGGTGCCTTAACAGAGGAGAGTTGCAAGGAGGAGTAGAGAAGAGCACTGACAACATGTGCAAAAGCTGTTCCATATGTGCCAACTGCTAGTTTGAAACATTCCCAAGACAGTGATGGTAGCTGACGTCATGCACTGATAAGAGGTGCAAACTGACTTCTTGATACTGACAGAGAGAAAATCATGATGCTGGGAAAATCAAGGCAGGTCATCTGCATTGTGTGTGGAAGAGAATGGAAGATAGGGAAGAGAGGCAAAGGTACCACTGAAGTGACAGAGCAGGATAATGAGATTTTTCTTGTAGCGATGAGAACGGTCAACGCTACTTTGGTCAATACTCAATTACAAGGTGTTAAAGTGACTGAGACCCAGTCTTGTCTCAACTAGTTGCTTTACTTAGGTGAATCAATAGGGAAAGACTATAGATGGTCATGTGAAGAAGACATTCTAGTCAGGATGTGAAGGTTTAGGAATTGAGTCAAAGAGAATTGCTAACTTGTGACTGATTGGCAGGGAAAAGAGTGAAGTTCTGCAACAGAGGAAAAAAGCAAAAGGTAGGATTTATCTAGCCATATGAAGTTTCTCCTCTTGGATTACAATAGTGCCTAGGTATCCAAGAATGGTCAAAGAAATGGAGATTTTGATTCAGACGAGAGGAAATGGCATCATGCTGAATGCATAGATGCAATAGTTATTGCCTGTATGTAACATGGGGAAAGGAGAACAGAACCTCAGAGATCCCAAAATATCAGGGGATAGTGGCCCATCACGAGCCTGGGACATGGAACACTAAAAGATGAAAATTAATTTAGGTAATAGGAGCAGAATTAAAGAGGGGTAGCCGAAGGTGGATGAAATTTTGAGAAGCAGAATGTGATCAAATATGTCTTTGGAAACAAGCAGGTCAGAAAAATGAGAAAAGAAACTGGTTCTGAATTTTGGGTAAGGATTTGCAGTGTAAGTCAGAATGAAGAGAGGAAGAAGAAGTAACAGAAGAGAACATCGTTGAGCCTTACAGATAAAAGGCAGAAAGGAGACCAATGGTACTGACATGCAGGTAGGGTCAGAAGTCAATTTATGGATTGGGGGCTTGTTTCAGGACTCAGAAAAGGGTTTGTTTTAGGAAATAATGGATGGGGAGAGGTGCAAAAATATGGGCATGTAGGAAAAAGTTGGCAGATGTGAAAGGAGGGTACTGAAACATTAGAGAGGAAGAGTGAACAGGAGGTCAAAGATATTCAGAGCTTGTTTTGACGCTGGAGAGGGGTGAATGTATGTGCAGGACACCCATCTGTTCCTTTGAGATAACGGAAGGAAATAGGTCACTAAGGGAGCACACAGAGTGAAGGGCATGGAGAATTAATAGACTGAGTGGGTTGAGGGAGAACTTGGTTGTGTGCATGAGTTTGATTTGTGAAGTGTCATATTTGCTACATGCTCTGTAAATCTCCAATTCTTGATTATGTTTTTGCAGTGCGACTCCATGACAGTATTTCAGAAGAAGGTTTCCATTACCTCGTCTTTGATCTGTAAGTGTCTGTCTCTGATGCTTCACCAGTGATGCAGTGATGGTTGACTAGGAGTGGAATAAAAAGCACCTGCATTAGTATAATTCTCCCTTTCTCTTTTGAGACCTGTAAATACCTCTGACCTATTTGACAAAAATCCATTGACCATGTGGTGGGGACAGACCAGGAAGGCTCCTGGCGCCAGGTGTAAGTGTGGGATGGCAAAGAATGTCTATCCTGTGCATGGAGACTGTTTGATTTTTGTCTCTGAGGCAGCCCAACGAGGTCAGAGAAGGGGTGTCTTTCCCAAGCTCAGCATACACTAAGCTCAGCACAGGTGTGTGGGCAATTTGTGCATGGTGTGTCAGCAGCGTCCTGTACACTGCTGGTGAAAAGGCAGTCCAAGGGGTCAGTCGCACGGATATACCAGTGCTGGTGCCATGGTCCTGGAGCTCTGCCCTTGCTCCCCTGTAACTGTAACGCAGTTTCCCACCAGGCTGTGGCAAAGGGCCCAGGTGGGTGGCCATACACATCCTGTGCAGCCTTTAACTGCACAAGCATGGGCTCTCTAATATCCTTTGATTTTTTGCACTCCAGGGTTACTGGTGGGGAGCTCTTTGAAGATATTGTTGCTAGAGAATACTACAGTGAAGCAGATGCCAGGTAAGACTGTTTCCAGACCCTTCCATGCATGTTACATATACAAGTGGAATAAGTTTCCCGACCGCTGATCTGTGTGTGGCTTTGTTCTAACACTCTTGCCCCTTGTCTGGATAAAACAAATCCTCTTTCTGCTATTAGCATGAACTTACTGTCACCAAACAGCCTGACTCAGTACACCTCTAGCCCTTACCCACTTGAAGACATTGCTGTCTTTGCCACTTGCAGATGCTGTGCTCTTTACTGGGAGAGCCACTGCTAGCAGCCTTATCTACCTGGCATTTTTGGTGGGTGGTGACAGCGTGTCCTTACTGAGCAAACATAAAGGAGAGTTCTGAGGGTGTTTCCTGCTTGGCCTTCGTCTTCTAGCAGGGTTTCCAGTGATGTGCCATTGCTGTTGGGGAGATCCATTCAATTTGCCTGCGTCTAGGTAATGGTTTACAGGGCACTGAGGAGAGGGAGCTTTGAAGGCTGTGTTTCTGTGGAAGCCCTCTCTGACTGTCAGCTGGTCAGTGCAGTGATGAAAGGCACAATGTGAGAGACCAACCTTCATATTTTTATGTTAAAAAGATTTAGAGTTATGCCCTTCTGTTCCTGAATGTGTCCCTTCTCTCCCACGTGTGAGCTTCCTGAAGTGGCATGTGCTCGTCGCTGTTTGTACAGAGTGGATGTTATGTGCAGCAGTGGCTGAGGGTGTTGTCTGACCCATCCATCTGCTGGACATGCAGCATCTGGAATCAAAGCCGGGATTAGGCCACTCCTGTTCTGCTTTTGTATGGCCTGGGAGTGGCCCAATGGTGACATTTCACCCTGCTTATTATTCTGCAGTCATGTTCTTATCCCATACTAACCCTTGCTGAAGCAGAAGTCAGGGGAGCTGTGAGAAGAGGGGAGTAAGCAGGAAGTAGTGGGGACTGTGGCAGGTTGAGCTTGGTAGGCAGTACTGTGAGGAAAGTGATACTGAGTGCAAGGAAGGAAAGAGAGCATGACCTGGGGTGTTGGTGTAGGTACTGCTGATGGAGTCTGCAGGCACTTATTTGCTTTCCCTGTGGTTCACTTATAGCCTCTGTCTTCTGGGCATTGCAGGCTTTCAAATGAGGCACTGCCCTGCGTGCTCTGCCAGGAGCCATCTGGTGATTGGGAAGGCCAGTGAACTCATCAGCTCTGCTGGAGCTCCTGGCAGAGAGGTCTGAGAGCCCCGTAGATGTTTTCTGTGGGGTGTACAGATCTTGTAGGCACAGCATCTCACATGGATACACAGTCAATCATGCCACTCTGCCTTGAAGTTGGAAGTTTTGAGGTTATCAATCATAATCCTTCCTCTGTTCCCCTTGCCAGTGCCTGTTCCCTGAAGTGCTCAAGAACTGTCAGTGACTGACACTGCTCAGGAAAATTATGGCAGGGTTAGGGGAAAAGGAGGACTGTCTGTTGCTCTGTGAGCCCTCCTTAGGGTGCTCAGCCCTCTGACTGTCAGCTGGTCAGGTCTCCAAGTGCCCACAAGATGACAGAGTGAAACTCCTCCCTTTCTCTCCCCATGCTGTGCTGAATTCCAGAGCAGTCTGAGAGAGCGAGGGAGCGAGGTCCGTGCCAATCCGCCGTGTTTGGCTCGCCTGGGACACCTCACACTTTTGCCATTTTTGGCCAGAAAATCTCTCTCGCTCAGACTCAGCTCTGTTCTAATTATACATTTTTGTTTTGGGAGCAGGGAGATTTTCATGGATTCCGACCCTGAGGATCATACTGCCAACTCCAGAGGGGTGGGGGTAGCAAATACACAGTGCTGCCCCTCCTCTCCTCTTCCTCTCCTCACCCTCTTCCCATCTTTTCCTGTACCCTTTTTTCCTTCCTTCAAATATTTCACTCATTTCAAATTGGTTCCTCTGAGATTTGTAGAAGTCAGTGAAGGGTCTGAGAGATCCTACAGTGAGCACATACACCTCTCCGAGTTGTCCACGTCTGCATGCTTACTGCCTAGCCGTAGTTGTCAAAATCCCTATTCTATTCCACATTCACCCTAGGGACCTGAGTAAATGTTTAGTGGAAGAGATGGTTCCAACCTGGAATCTCACCCATGGGTGGATTGTGCTGTCATTATGCGACAGGTGTAAATAACATCTTGTTTTTGTCCCTGTGGTTTACAGCAGTGGGAATGGCAGAGACAGGGTTTTCTGTGAGCTGGGGGAGTGCAGCACACTGCACTTAACGGAATGAGTCTGCTTTTCAGATTACTAACCCCTTAAGTGGGATCTGTACTTAAAAGGCACCCAGCAAGCGGGTGTGTGTGCACATTGTGTATATAAAGTGCTTGAGATGCTGCTCTGAAAGCTTTGCAAACTGGCAGGCGCCCAGGCGTCGTCATCCTGAATTTGCAGGGGGAGGCTGCTGCTCTCCCAAGGTTTATTCTTTGCCCAGGACTAGCCCAGTGGAATGTTTCCTGGAGCAATTCGGTCTTGTTTGCACAATTCCGGCTGCTGTTTGAAGATATTCGGATGCCTTGGTTGTTCTGTGTGGGGTGGGCAGTGTTGGCTGAAGGAACAAGTGAGAGGCTTTGTGTGATGGGATGGGAAGGAAGGAAATGATGAGAGGCAGGAGAGAGACTTTGTGGTCCTGCTACAGAAAGGATGTTTGGCATCCTGTTGCTGGGGGAGCTGGGGTTGTTCAGCTGTGATGGTGCTGAGCTGTGGCATCCAGTGGTCATGATGAAGAGATTCAGCATGAGGTCTTGAATGCCCTCTAGTACAAATATAAAAGTTAGGGAAATAGTTCTGGGATGAGATGAGATGTTAAATGTGTGTGCATAACTTGGTGTGTCTCTCCCTTTTATCTTGCAGCCACTGTATTCATCAAATACTGGAGAGTGTAAATCACATTCACCAGCATGATATCGTGCACAGGGACTTGAAGGTAATGTTTCCTCTGTGCTGTAGTGTGAGGAGAGCAGCCAGGAGATCATTGGAAGAGCAAGACAGGAATATTGTGTTGCCAGTTGGCAGGGATTTTTGTGTGGGGTTTTTTTTTGTTGGATTTTGGTTTAGTTTTTTTTTTCCACTTGAACTGGGTTCAGGGGTTCCTGAAGCACAAATTCACTTCTTCAGAGTTTTCTAGAGGGTATGCTGAACTCCCAAGGAAGTTTTCAGGCTTTGTGAATCTTGCCAGCTCTCAGCTTCTCTGAGGCAGCTCCAGGATGGAGTAGTTGTGAATCTTGGAGTGAAGTATGCTTCCAGAGAAACTTGGGTAGGATTCATTATAATGAAGGACACTTTGTAGTTTGTGATTGAAGAGATCTCTAGAGACCTGGAGCAATCTTTGTTCAATCTGCCAGGATGAGTTTGTCTGCACAGAGCATGTGTATTTTTATTCTGCAGTGTTGCCAAACACATGCCACTGCGCTAGGGCAGAGATGTTCAACAAGAATTTTTTGTGTCATTTCTTTCTTCTCTCATCACTAGAAGCACTTTTAATCTAAAATCAAAACTGCTGGCCAGTTAAAGACTGGGTGAATCAATCATTTGACACATTGTAACACATTTATAACCCCAAAGCCTCCGCAGTGGAGTCACCTAAACTCCCTTCCCACACTGTGCAGCTGTGCTGGGAGCTGGGCAGGCTCCAGAATGAAGAGATTTGTGCAGGAAGGCCTGTGTGCCCTGGAGCCTTCTCCGTCTAAAGTGGGAATGGTGATGGTCACCAGTGGTCCATTTAAATTAATGCAGGATGACACCTGCTACTAGTGTTGGTTCAGGCTTGTTAAACAATGTACAAGGGGGAAAGCAGAAAAATATTTTGCAGACAACAAGGTAAAAGCCCATTGCAAGCTTGGTGGCAGTGTTCCTCTGGTGTTTTGATCTAGTGGAGAACCTTTTGTGTTTCTGACAAACTCCCATGCAATGCTTTTGACCATCTAATTCACAGCACTGCAAAAAAATGCAAATGATCTACTGTGGACCGTGACTGCTCCTGATTAGACCCAATACCTGCTCTTGAGAAAGCAATATCCAAGAGGCACTACTGCCCAAAATTAGGGAGTCTATGAAAATCAGTAGTGTTTTCCAGTACAGAAGGAGTTTTCCTTGTGTTCAAATATAATCTTCCTTCCAAAAGTTTTGTTCGTAGGAAAGCTAGCAACCTGTTTAGAATTTATCAGCTGCTAGACACTCCCTGCTGTAGTTAATATGTTTCTTCTGTTGCTTGCTCTGATTAACTGAAACTATCCAGGCCTGAGGAGTAACCATTCCTTTTAGCAATGAAGGTTCCTATGCTTTTTATGTAATATTTAGCTCCTTTCCGAAAGTTTGGCCTTCAGGGTCAGTGTGTAATAACTGCTGAGCTTGCTTCAAGAAAAGTTTTGTCTTTTGTACCTCCCTCTCGTAAGCCTGTTTTTTGGCTGACGTGCTGTTAACGGATGTCAAATGTTGAGCTGCCCATAGGGACTGTAAGAAATTAGGGAGTGCATTCACATCCTCATCAAAAAGTATGTGAAACCTGAGACAACCCATATGTTGGCAAACATGCACATGGATAAGCACCATTAGCCTTAAGGTGTTTGCTTCTAAAATAGAGCTACAAATAGTGCTTAACTAGCACAAGTCTGTCTTAAATGTTGCTCTTTCTTAGTCAAGCTAAGCCCAGGTGTGACCTGGAGTTGGGAGGGATTTTCAGAAGATTTCATTGATCTTCTGCTTTAGGGTCTTGTTTATAGTGGTGAATTTTCATTAGTGTGGCTTGATTACCACAATCTTTTCTACTTCCCATATAGAGAAGAGCTAGTGGCATCCAAATGTATTGAGACCCAGTTGCCCTTCCTTCCATGCTGCTTATGGCAAGGCCTGTGTTGAGGAAAGCTTTTCTCCCTTCATTCAAAGCAGAAGGAGGAACATGCCCAGTACTTTAAGACAGATGAGTGAGCAAAGTATCTTGTGCCTGTCAGGCAGAACAGGGATGAAGAGTTGCTATGGGGCGAAAATGGTGAGCCGGCTGCAAAAAAGACCTTAATCAGATTTGTGAAACTGAGACAAGCCCCTATTTCTGGATTTCCAGGCTTCCATCCTGCTCAGTTAAAAAATCAACTTAATATGAATTGCACAAAAGATGAGAAGGGAATAGGATGAGAAACCACATTTGACCTGTCTGTCTTCAAGTTGATTTTCCTGCAAAGCCATAATAGCCATCACCTT
Source organism: Callaeas wilsoni (assembly GCA_013398955.1). NCBI lineage: Eukaryota > Metazoa > Chordata > Aves > Passeriformes > Callaeidae > Callaeas > Callaeas wilsoni. The sequence goes on along the minus strand of VWPU01021681.1, from coordinate 35,690 downwards.
AAAGGCTTTGGGGTTTCAAGGGGTCCCATGTAACTAGCTGCTCTGGTGCTTCAGAGGAAGCTGCTAATTCTCAGTCCAGTCTTTGGAGTTGTGTTAAGCCATCTGCTGAAGTCCTCTGCTGGAACACAACAGAATTATGGTTTGAGTGAGATTCATTCAAGGTGGAAATGTGAGGGTCAAAAGCCTGTCTCCTTTTCCTGGCACATGGAAAAAGTGACATGGCTTTTTCTTGTATAGGTGATGGCAGCAGTAGCAAGACAGAATATTTTATGCTGCTGTAAATGTGTAGCATGAAAAAACTGCTTACAAGAATACTCACTGCTGTGCTGCTTATGCCAGTTTGAGGCTGAGGCTTTTTCTGTAAGGGATGAAAACTACTGCCTAGCCAGATGATGCCTTCCCACATTACAGCAGTGTGTTTGGCAGCCCTTATTAGCATCATATTTACTTTTTCAGTGCCTTGGGGACTGTCTAATGTTCAAGGGGAGAAACATCACTGCAGATTGTATCTCCTGCATTGTCCCTCCCTTCTTCCCCCCCTGCTTCGCCCTCCCCCCAGTTACTCTCTTTGAGGAGGGCAGAATCGAATTTTGGCTTAAGTGCTGCAGGAACTGTACTGCCAGTGCCCTCTGGTGTCAGCATGTAATGTATGGGCTGGGTTGGAAGAGGCTCTGGCTCCCACAGAGGAGCCAGAGGATTTGTGTTAGAGGTGACAATTTTCTGCCATTCTAGGTCAAGGCCGTTTGTTGCTGTTGCTGTGTCTTCACCTGAACAGGTTTAGTACTGCATGCTAAATTCAGTCAGCAGGTGCAATTTAGTGATGTGAATACTAGGTGAGAGGTTTTAACAAGGATGTCAGCCTTTCATTCTTACTCTCTTTTTTCTTTCTTCTCCTCAGCCTGAGAATTTACTACTAGCGAGTAAATGTAAGGGTGCTGCTGTCAAACTGGCTGACTTCGGACTGGCTATAGAAGTCCAGGGAGAACAGCAGGCCTGGTTTGGTAAGACTGTTTGAGCTTTCCCAGCTTTGCTCCCTGTTTTCTGGTTGAGTTGCATCCTCCTGAATATTTTCTCTCAGCTCTTCCAGCACACTTCTGTTTATTTGGCTGCTTCTCTTTCAAGCATGTCAGCCTCTGTGTCTTAGGCACAAGCCTAGGTGCAATAGAGAAAAACCTGATAAATAAAAACAGAAAAAATAGCTTTGTGTTTCTCTATTTTTCTTCTCAGTTTACAGTAGATGCTAGTGTCAGAGATGAACGCAGCTGCTGAGTTTAGACCCTGATCTGAACTCTCCTACTGCTCAGTAGTGTAGACATCTGGAATTTTGTTCGGTCGCTTTACAGAAATGCATTTGACCTGGCCTTCCTCAGGCACATTTGGATCTGACCTTATCTTTGTTTAGCTAAAACATAATTAGAAATGAGACCTTCTCAGGCTAAAAATCAGCTCTGATACTCTGCAGTGCTGCAGAGATTCTGGAAAAATTACTTCTTCTCCTGGTCTCCCCACACCACTTGGCAGTCGGATGTGTTGCATCTGTGTCTTGTGTTTTCAAACTTCAAGCCGTTATTTGTAACAATGATATAAGGCCTGGCATATAAGTTTGTGCCCAGCTGGTTGACATGGTCCCTCTTGTCTGTTTTTCTTGCAATACATAGGCACTGGATCCCATCTGATTTTCTGTTTTATTTTGGGGGTTTTTGCCTCTTTTTGTTAGTTTACCAAGAGACAGCTCTAGCAAATGAGATGAAGAGCGGGAGAGACGGGTTTTGGAATTTGTTAGTTACCACTAGTGGATTTTGTGATATGGCAAGATCTCTTCTGCTTGGGTACTGTAAGTACTTCATGTCATCCATTTCCTGGCAGGGTTTGCTGGTACTCCAGGCTACCTCTCCCCTGAAGTCTTAAGAAAAGATCCTTATGGAAAACCAGTGGATATATGGGCATGTGGTAAGATTCTGTCAAAATGTTTTACACTTAAACAGCATCATTCCATGTAAAAGAGTGATTCCTTGTAGCCTGTTGCTGGGAGGGTGCACAGTGCTCCTTCTTAACGGGTGGAGACATGAAGGCACAATTGAGGATAAGCACCTTGCGTAGATGGAATGAATACTGGAGCCTGAACTGATTTGATTCTGGCTCCTAATCTTTTCTTCAGGCCATCTATCAGATGTTTGAGACTCAAGAGATAGGACCTGTCTATGCTTTGCAGAGTCAGTTGTTTAGATAACTGTAGCAATTTCCTATTACACGAACTGTGTAGAAGGTGAAATACTGAAGAGGGATGATTTTTTTTAAAGAACATAAGTAACTGTAAATGTATCTGGGACTGATAAGTTTAAAGATTTATGATATCAGTGTTGCCTGACATGGACTAAATGGTTCTCTGCAGGCCAGGAGTGTCAGCTGTGTCAGTGTCATTTCTGTCCCAACACCATGCACAGTAAGCATCTAAAAACCGAGTCCTTCCTAAAACGTCCCTTGCTGCCCAGGAACCCTAGGAGATGTGGCGTTATCTTATTCTGAGAGCAGCTGGGAGTTGTGGCTCACCAGCCATGGTAGCCAGAGGAGGGTAAAAGGACATCATGCTTTTGGGTTGTTCTAGCTCCTGGCACTGGTGTTAAGAGCTGAAAATGAAGTGCCAGGGTGAGGTTCAGCAGATGACAGAATTGTTCTGTGTTTTGCTATCTCAGAAGACTAAATATGATGGCAAATGAGGATATGGAGCAATTATTGCCTTGGGGAGTGTCAAGAGGGAAGAAAGAGGGGCTGAAGGAATAATTGGCGTATTAGCCTAACCATAGTGTATCTGTGTCTCTCCCTCCCAGGAGTGATTCTGTACATATTACTAGTGGGGTACCCTCCCTTTTGGGATGAAGATCAGCACAAACTCTATCAGCAGATCAAAGCCGGAGCCTATGACGTAAGGGCACTTTCTTGCTGAGTACCTGCATGGGTGTAGAAGCCATCCAAAACATGGCACTATCTTACCTGGCGTCCAGCAGCAGGCCCCAAGCTTCTGTGCAAAGTGGCGTTTGACGTGCTCATCCACCTCATTGTCTTCACTGCCTGGGATACAGTCCTGTCTGGGGCTGCTGAAGGGATATGTGGAAAGCATCGCAGTGGGCACTAGAATGTTGACACTTGTTAGGGAAATGCAGAGGGTGGGAAATGGTGTCTTCTAGTAATTTACCACAAAGTGTTGCAGATTAGCCAACACTCGTGTTTTCAGTGGAGTAGAGGGAAGGTAGAATGAAGGAGCTTGTCTTTATCAAGGCCTAATAAAAAGTATGGGGATGTATTCTATAGCATAAGAGCTTAAATTATGGTCTTTGGTCTCCTCTGTGCCATAGTCCTTGGAAAGCACGGAGCCCAGTGAGAAGACTGAATGGTGGGGACCATTGGAGGGGTGGCTTTGTGGTAGGGATCAGCATGGTGGGTTGGGTTGGAGGCTCTGGTAAAAAGCCAAGCAGTTCATGGAACACTTCTTAGAGCATGGCAAAACTGAGGTGTAAAAAGTGCCTGAAAGAGGAATAGCAAGGAGGTTAGTACTGAGGGAAGCAAAAGTGGTATAAAATGTGATTTGGGTACCACAGCTTTAATGTTTGACATAAATTCTTCCACGTAAGGAGAAGCTTGAGAGGGAAGAAGGACCTCCTGGAAATCCTAGCTCAAAGCCTGTGGGCATGAATATCAAGAGGAAGTTGGGGAGTTCATTTTGTAGGCTGTCTTGTGGTTTGCATTAAAGAAAAATAAAACCCCAAAAGGCTAGGGTTCTGCTGGACTCCTTCTGTCAGTTACCTCCCAGCTTCTGTGCTTGAGACCATGAGAGCAGCTGTACTGGTGAGAACAAAGGTCTGCCTGTGTCCTGGCTCAGTGGCTTCCTGAGTGAAAGCAAAGTGATGTCTTTGTACTTGATAGCCTTAAATGGACTTGTGTTCTTCTCTTGCCTTACTGCCCCTCTAGTTTTTGTGTTGCTCTTTCTTATTTGAAGTGTTTTTGCACTAATTATATCAATAGGGATTTCCAAAGCACTTCAGGGATTAAATACCTCTTTCTGTAAGTCATGAAGAGTGAAGTGCCTGATCCCTCCTTATCTATCTATTGTTTTTGAATTCTTATCTATAGTGAACAAATTTCAGTGGATTCTTCCCTCGTTTTGCCTGATAGAAAACTGCTACATTTTACTGATGCACCTGCCCCTGGTGTCCTTACCCAGCACTGAGGGGCCTGTATGCACAGGACCAGTCTGTTGTTCTCCCTTGACCAGAGAGGAAGTGGCAACAGTGAATTTTTTTTTTTTTCTTTATGCTGTTGGGTAGGGGTTTTGCAAGATATCACCATGAATACTTCAGAGTTCAGGTGTGGGGAAAGTGTCCTGTCTTGAAACTTCAGTATCATGATTTTTGAGTAGCCTCTTGCAATGTTTGCAGAACAAATTGTGTAATGCCTTACTGAGGCCTGTGAATACAGAAATAAGATTATATTCAAATCAAATATGGCAGGTGCATTGTTATGACCCAACTGAGTAAAGTGATAAGCAGGAGAGAAGAAGATGGAATAAACTTTTTCTAAATTATGTAGTACTGTAAGGAAATGTTTTCAGAATAAATCCATTTTTTTCTTCCACTTAAAGAGAGGGAGCTTTACCCCAGCAGCATATTTGTGTTCTGAAGTTCACCTGTATTTGTACAGTAGATTCATAGGATTTAATCTCAGCATGCTGTCATCAATACCACATGCAAGCCTCTACAGGATGGTGTAAATATCTCATCTTTATCATTACTGGAATTATAGCAGAAAGTAGTTACCCCTCATGGATGATTAGCAGCTGAAATACTTAAAATCCTTTTCTTTGTTTTCATGCTTCTATATTCCCATGCACTGTAACATCTCTCTTGCTCCCCAAGTAATGATCTTGGTATGGTAGATGGTTGCCAACAACTTGCTGATGGGTTGCTACACCTAAGTGACTGGTACTGTTCCAGAATATTGTGTTTTATAGTGGGAAAAGTGTACCTGATGGGATGTTCTCTATTAGTGGGTTTTGCTTTCATGCAGTTTTGCCATAGTTAACTGTTTGTGATTTTCCATAAGCTGTTACAGCTTTTAGCATGCCAGAAAAAGAGACAGGTGGGGTAAAAAAAGATAGTGCCTGTGTTTTTCATGTAAGAACTCAGTTAAAAAGTGACTTTACTTTTTTGACTGTTGTGTGTGAAAGAAATTCGAAGGTCTGAGTGATTCCTAAAAGGCTTTTAAACTCTTAATCTTCTTGCATGTGTATGGTGGATGGTACAGGTGTGTCCTGCTGTCTGGTACCATTCATGTGCTGGATTCTGGATGATTTTTGTTCAGTTTGAGTTTTCACAAAAACTGGTGGTTTTTGCAAATGTGTTAGCCCTGGTATCAAAAGGGCAAAGGCTGGAATTTAGCTGTGTAGCAGGGGAGAATCTCTTCTGCTAGTAGAAGATGTCTCTATCCAGTTCATCATCTGTTCCTTCTTCCTCTTTTAGTTCCCATCACCTGAGTGGGACACTGTGACTCCCGAAGCCAAGAATTTGATCAACCAGATGCTGACGATAAACCCAGCAAAGCGCATCACAGCTGACCAGGCTCTCAAACACCCATGGGTTTGTGTAAGTGTTCTCCTTATTACAGGTTGATTTGTGGTTTACCTTGAATGGACATGCAAGGAAGACTTGAAGGACCCAGAATATTTCAAATTACGATTTTTTTTGAATACTGACCTTCAACAAGCCAACTTTGTCATGCTGTCGTGCTTTTATTGCCACAGTAGAAAAAAAAGTCCCTTATTCTTTTAGAATTTTGTCAGTGTCCATAGTTTCTGTTTTTATCCCACATCTTTTCCAATCCATATCATACTAAAATGTCAAATGGAGTTTGGCATCAGACAAAAATTTTAGGACCATTTTGTTCTTTATCTCTGCTTCAGTTTATGGCAGAGCATCTTTGCAATATTTGGGACATTTCTGCTATGCTGCAGCTTAACTGGCTGTAAACTTGAAATCATCAAAAAATCTTTTGCTGTTCTGTGTATGTAGTTTCTGCCTTGCCAGACCTCACACATAAGTACTTTTCATCTTTTGCAAAGCTGGCAAGGAAATCCCAGAATACAGCTGGATGTGGGTGTAGGGGAGGGCAGCAGTGATGCACTTTTATCTCTGCAGGATGAAATAGTTTCACCTAAGTCTAACCAGATGCTCCGGTAATACCACAGCATACTTCTGGGATGGATCTAGTGTGTTCCTTTGCTCATTTGTTATTAAGAAACTGTGGTGGTGGTGGTGTCCTTATATCACAAATCAACAGATTAGCAATTTAAACTTACTTATATGAACATCTGTCTAACAGTAGTGTCTGCTGCAAAATGATGCAAGTTCCTTGGAAGTCAAAACTTCACACTAGCTGAGACTGCATCTCTTTTTATTTTTCTCCTTGCATGCTTGTAATCAGTTGCAGTTCCTGTATATTAAACTTTCCTCCCCTGTAGCCAAAGTTGTATTATGATAGCCTGCTCCCTCTGGCAACTTTCCTTCTCTGAGCTAGGGGGAGTTTGATTTCACTTCCCAGCCATGTCAGCCTCTCGCTGAAACTGCCTCCTGTCGAGTCTGTTGTTTCCCTTTGCTTTGCAGTCCCTGTATGCACAACATGTGTTTCCTTTCTGGAGATGTATGGCTCCTCTAAAGTAAATGTTGTAGGAAATCTTGAAAGTTTATCTGAGACACTGAGTGTCATAGCATCACTGAACTTCTGAAGTATATGTCCTGATTCTTGTAAGCACACATTGAACAACTGGACATCACTGTCTCTCCTGAAGAGGCTGGAGGAACAGTGACCACCAGAGTTGTTTGAGGACACTTTGGCTACATTCTCCCTCCACGCTGCCATGTGTACTGCGATAGGTGACCAGCTTTGACCATAGGATCAAAGCAGAGACTTCCCATGAAACTAGCTGAATATAAGCATGGTTTACAGTTCTTTTGGGTATTGCAGAATTTTTTTCCAAGCAAGAGGAAGTTAGTGGAGACTCTGTTCACACTTTTCTGCCAGGTTAGAAATTCACCCACTATCCTTGTAAAGGGAATTCAGGCTTGTGGTTCTATGCAAGAGCAACAACTACTTTGGCATTAGTCACTGGCTTCCTCATGTGCTGTAAATGCTTGGCAGTCTCTGATTTCCTTTTGTGGTCTTAATGACTGCAACACTTCTGGGAAATTGTCTTTTTGCCACTGATGGGATCCCAGTCTGCTGTGGATGACAGATGTGCATCACGGGATAGAGATTATGCTCATTTTTTGGCAATGGTACAATAGAAATACATGATCTTTTCTCTTACACACTGAGAATCTGTTTCTGCAATACTGATAAAAAGATGCCAAGGCCTCTGCTGGTCAACCTCTTACATTCAAGGGCTTGCTATGTTCAGGAATGCGGCTGCTCACAAGTATTCACCTACTACTTGGAATTTCCTTTTCAAGCTGTAACTAATGCAGCCCAGGTCTTTTCTGTAGTGCCTCTAACTCAGTTCCCCATGGATATGCTTCTTCATTTGGCTTTGTCTTCATACTGTCTTAAATCTTGAGTGTGCCTGAAAGGCAGGGAGCACTAATTCTCACCTGTACCTCAGTCATAAGTTTCTTGGGTGCAGTCCTGTCATAGCCCACCTTGATTTAATGTGTCTTCATAGAAGTTCTCAAGTTATGAACTAGTTGCAGTGTTTTGCAGCCATGCAGTGGTGAGAGGCTTGGCCATGTCAGCTTGAATGTCTTGATTGTGTGCAAGTGGAATGAACTTCCCTGGCTAATTTGGTATGGGTATGTTCTTGATCTTTTGCTGTTCCTGTTTTTCAGCAACGATCCACTGTCGCATCGATGATGCACAGGCAGGAGACTGTGGAATGCTTGAGAAAGTTCAATGCTAGAAGGAAGCTAAAGGTAAGTACATCTTAATTTGCCTTAAGTTTGTTTTTATCTCTCTGAATTTGAGGTTAGTGCCTTCCTAGCAACAATACTTCTTTTCATGACTAGCAGAGTGTTAGAGACGTACTTTATGTGATCTTCCAGTACAGGGTGCTGAACTAGTGTACTGAGGAGCTGGGTAGTTTCTTTCTCCAAGCTCTAAGCTTCCCATGCCTCTTCTGCTACATATTCACCCCTTCTACTTTCTGCCAGTGAGTTGAAATAGAGCAGCTAGTTCTGGGACTTTCAGTTCTGAACACTCTGCACCTTCCAGTACTAGAATTACCAGTTGCCTGCAGCTGGGACAAAGCCTCTGGCCTGTGCCCAAAGCAGCCCTCTGCTGTGTGAAGCTGGGAAGCAGCTATGTGTTTAAGTGTAATTCTTAGTGCCATTTCGGATTTCCTAGGCTATCCTGCCTGGCATCTAGCTGCTGCTCTAGAAAGGCAGGACTGCGAGTGCTCCTGTGTCAGGCCCAACAGCCACATGTGGGAATCCTGGATACACTAGAGCTCTTCAGGGTAGCAGTGGGATACCTCTGCATTGGTAACTGATGCATTGTGTTCTCCATGGGTCAGCCCAGCCCCTTTCTCAAGTGGCACTTTCTGTTATCCCTGCTTTGTCTTCCCCACAGGGTGCAATCCTCACGACGATGCTTGTGTCTCGGAATTTTTCAGGTAAGTCCTCAATATTCCCATCCCTTCCTTGGTTTTGCTTTGTGTGAGTGAGGTGGAAAATATTTTAACCTTTTGGAGTCAAGTAGGAGGGGAGGGAACATGCTTTCAGTTCATCATTGTGTAATGGTGGTCACTTCACCTCAGCTGGTGACCAGTGTGAAATAGGAAATGATTTGTTTGCAGAGGAGCATATGGTATTGTAGTCGGTACAAAACAGAAATAAAGTCAGCTTCCATAATTATCTCATGATATTTTGTTAGCAAATTACTTGTGAGAAACTCTAGCTGGTATCATTAGCTTTCCTATCATAAACCAGGAGTGAAGAGCTCTTATTAGGTAGGAGTGTTTCCTCTAGACCTGAGGCAGGGACAGGGAAGTATTATTGGTGAGAATAGGGACAGGAGCTGTTTGGATACTGTATTACTTTGACTCATCAAAAATGGGTCTGAAGTGTCTAGCTATTAGTTTTCCTTCTTGGAGTCTGAGGAGTGGTTTTCATCCTTTTAAATTTAATAGCTGGTAATTTGGCTCCCACCCAACTGCATTACGTAGTACATTTACTGAAAATGCAAATCTCAACATGTAAATCCATGCTTTTTGGAAGATTATTGTCTTGGCTCAGCACGCCTAGGTGATGTAGTCTTATCTGTGTTCCTTTCCATTTGGGTGGAAAACCTCTATTTGTAAGTGCTTTTGGTTTATGGGACCTTTTTTCTCTCCACCCTCTTTGTAATTTTCTTTCTCTTTTAAAAGAGCAATCATCGAATCCATGAGTCAGATTTTTATTGCACCTGACTACAGCTGCTTTCAAGTGGAAGTCTGCTATATGGATTATGTGATGATGGAAGTGTATTAATTTCATCTGGCCATTTACTAATGGTGGATACCAATAGTTATATTCTGGGTGTTGTTACAGTAAACTTGTAATTGGAATGAAACCCTCTGTGAAATTATCCTCCCAGCGTACAAAGTGCACGTTCATGTATACATTCTTCTGTGAACTCAAGGCAGTATTTTTAACCTTCTGTATGGTGATTTAAAAAAAAAAAATATGTGAAACCATGCTACAATTAAGGGCCAACCCTCAGCAACATCCAAACATTTTTTTCTTGGTTCTTGCTTTCAGGTAGACGTGTGCCAATATGTCGGCATTACTTGTGGCTACAGCAATTTGTTTTTACTGCATTTCTCATAGTTTGGCCTTAAAGGGACAGAGTGATTTTATCCATTCGTCCGTCCTACGATGGTGCTATTACAGGACTTAAAAATTCTATACTGTTTTCTGAGATTGATTCTGAAATAACTATTTGAGGAGCTATGGCACAATGACAGGACTTCTGCAGTACAGAGCTAAACGTTTCCTTGGGCCTTCTGCTGGTGTGAACCATTTTTGTTCTATTTACACAGCTCGTCTTTATTTCACTTAATTGATGATTCTGAAATAGGGGTTTTATTCTTTTCTTTATAAACAGAAGTTTTAGATTAATTTTTAGTCTGCAAATGTTGTCACTTCTAATGAAGCTGCAGAAGTGCTTGGGTAAGAAAATCTCTTATGGCTCAAATTTTGAGTACATGAAATGCCATAGAGAAGGGTTCTCCTTAATGGTGTGTGACCTATACATCTACTTAATCCCTGAGCTAGTACTGAGGAGGAAAAAGCTTGCTCTACTCATTCTTCTCCGTCTCAAGGGCTGAAGCTGCTGGATCCACTTCAGTTAACAGCTGAAGAGAAGGAAATCCTAGGGGGCCCATAGTGAGTGCAGGGTTTGCAGTGTCACCAAGTTCAGCTTTGAATGTAAACTGTGATTCTAAGTATGAGACATGCAGAAAAACTGTCCAGAGAGAGATGCTGTGAATTTAGATGCAAAGCCTCTGTCGAGAGTAGCAATTCCTTACATTTTTATGTGTTTTCATAGGGGTGAGATCATGTACTCCTGTTTTCTTTGCAGGACTCTGTGTAATATGAACTTGACTTTTTTTTAATTGCAATTATTTTTTACTTTAGGTTTTCTAGTTGGCTGCAGTTGAAGTAGATACATCTGCTGGAATTAAAGAATAAATGCATGCTAACTGAAAGTAATAAGTTAAAAAGTTTGTGTGGGAACTTTGGGTAGGGCTCAGACTTTTCTTATGATGGCAGACATCTAACTGCCCTTGAAAAGTTCTGCAATAATACTTGTTTCATTCCCTAAAGCACTTAAGGGGTTTTTATTTTCTTTAATTGGGTGACACTATTTTGTGGGTTTTTCAAAGTCCCATTCCCAGCAGATGGGGAACTAGATTTATGAAGAGAGAAGCTTCTTCCTGCCTGGGCATGAGATCTCCTAAAAGCTTCTTTCACAGATGTTTTGAACAAGGAGGAAAATGAAGGCTCATGTGATCCTGGTATCAATTAATTAGGCACGATTGTACTATCTGCAGGAAATATGAGAAGACTCCTTTAATCCTGTTGTCATTACTATCTCCTGTGTCACATTTTGTAATATGGAGTTCCTTCACTGTGTAGGCCTGTGAGAAATTGTATTCCTAAAGAATTTGTAGCAGTACTGTCTGTCTTTTTAGCCCATCAAAATTTCTTGCTTTTTACAAAGCAAAAAAAACCAAGCATATTTCTGTTCTTTTGTGAGTAATTTGTTGCTTGCTATGTGCCCTGTGCCCCAGGCCAGTTAAGTTAAAGGATATCTGGTTCCTTTCCTCAATTATGATATATTCAGTCGTTTAATATTGGCTGTTTGTGGTTCTTTTTAGAAGATTGCATCTCAGGCCAGCTGTAGGCTATTTGTTAAAGCAGGGACAGTTGCACTCCTTTCAGTATAAGTCAGGAGTTGAAACCTGGTTACAATAAGGGATTTTTTTAGCTTCTCTCCACACTCTGGTAGGTGTTAATTCAGCTGCAAGAGAGAACAATGTGTTTTAAGTTTTGCTGTAGGATTGTTAGGGTCACACCAGGGTATACACAGGATTACCTGGGTGTTCACCTGGGGCTTCAGATGATCGAAGCAAACACTGATCTGATCCGCATTCACTTACAGAATACAGAAGTGCAGTCGGGTAAATCAACTGATTAGATCATATGCAAGAAACTCCTAAATCATCTTCTGAGAAGTAAATGTAAATTTATTACTGGAAAAGAGCTGGCAAGGTTTTTAGAGATTCCTGCAGTATTTAAGGGTGCCTGGACTTATTTATGTAGATAAAACTCTGTAAATAAGCTTGCTATAAACTGAGTGAAACGATGGAAAAAAACTAGTTTTCATCTTAGGAGCAGCCATCTTCACAAAATGCTGAGAAGTGGCTTTTCTCCGTGAGCTGATTTTATACAACTTACAAGTGGCCTATGTGAAATTCTTAGTTCTGTTTTCCTAAGTGGATTGCAACTGTTAATTTGGGGAGCTGTTTAACAAGCTTTCACACTGTGAAATTCACTTCTATCGCATGGTTCAGCACAAGTCCTGTGTTCAAAATAGATCCTAAGGCAGACATTGCAGGTAATTAAGCCTTATGCCTGAAACCTCTATTTTTAACTGATACTGAGCTTTTTTCTGGGTTATTGTCACTGCTTGCTCAAGTCAGTTTTGTGAGGGAGCTATTACGGCAGCGTGTGACAATAACAGGAATTTGTTACATGTCTCTACAGGTCCTTATTAACACTCTGATGTGCAGGTTTGGGTTTTTGACTAGATAGGTGAGACTGAGAGAGGCTGGAGGCAGATTCAAGGAGCAGAGTTCTTCCTGACTAAGTAAAGAAGGCCCGAATATGCCTGTGCATATTTAGTGTAACCTGTAGAGAGACATTTCTTAGCTGACTAAAGAGCAAGAAGGAAGAAATAATATGAATACTGAAGTGGTACTGAAATATTTTGCTGTCTTGTTATACCTCCCTTCCAGTAGTGTGTGTGAAACTGAATTTTTGCTGTTTTGTGTGTGTGTATGTGCACATACGTATATATTTATACTCAGGTTGAAATTTGAGTTCTTTCCTTTAACTGAAATGAGTAATATATTTGAAGTTTCTGCTGTGTTGTGTTAGGTAGATATGGATTCAGGACCAGAAATTTGTATCTCCTGGTATGAATCCAAAGGATGAAAATATGGAGGGGGAAAAAATTATTAAGGTGTTTGCAGAGCTTTGTCTAAATAAGTGTAACATCACTGGAAACCACATTTCCCAAGGAGAAGATGAAATCACATTTTAATGAAAAGTTAAATTGTTTTTAAGTGTTTTCTCTGTATCTACTAAATCTCTTAAGAAACAGTAAGGGTTTTAGCGAATGGTGCTCAGCTACTCCAGTGTGGACCTGCCAAAGTAGTGGATTTCAGTTAGTAACTTCCATTTGCAACTTCCTAGAGTGATACAGATTTCATTACTGCATATAAGTGTTTATCACTATAGCCAGAGAGTTTAATTTATCATCAAAAGTGGATGTAAATTATTAGAATAATTTCTTCTATTTCTGCGTTCCTCTCTCTGAAGTTCAGGAAAGCTCTGTGAATACTTTTTATGGTGGTGTTTGTCCTTAATAAATAGATGTTCTTGAAGTTACACTGCATTCACGGGCATTGTGCGTGATGGTAGCCAGAAGTGTCTCTTGGGACTGCACACTGACTGTTGGCTCCTTTGTGATGACCCCAGAAGTGACATCGAGTTGAGAAATAGTTAATATGACTTTCTTTGAACTGAGAATATGAGAATGACAAGCTGCTACTCTGTCATTGGGAAGTCTCTGTTGGTATGATACAATTTTTATTTTATAAAGTCTCAGTAAAGTCCAGAATTCTTCAGGTATAGATGCTTGTGTTTAGAAGCCAGAACTTGGCTTGTTTGCTAGACTAGCATCATAGGTTAGTCAGACTTAATAAATGCAGCCTCAGTGTACTTCCTGCATCCCAAAAAAGAACTCTCTGGAAGCTTAACTGAAGTGAGAAATGTAACTGAGTTTTTTGCAGCTGAGGACAGGGCAAACCCAGGGACAGGCCGGATGAAGGGTTTCTCTCTCTGGAAGAGGAGGAGTGGGGCTGGCAGTGGGGAAGGCACTGTCGGTGGCTGTCTTTGGAGTGGGTATTTCCTCCTCAGTCCCCCCTTGGCTCTGGTACATCCAGAGTGTCTGGTGTTTATTGCTGATAGTTCAGCATTAGGGATTTGTGTTTCTGCCAGGAGCATGGTCCAGAGCCCAGGCTGCTTACTATGGAGGCCAAAACTGAGAAATGTGGGAAGAGGGAGGGGTCTGTGCAGGAGATGCCTTTTGTGTTTCTCTTCAGAGATTAACTGAAGAGTGTCTTGTTAAGCCAGGAACAGAATTGTGTTTTTAAGTTTCTGGGTTAGCAGCATGTGCTTTTGTGTTTCTTTATTCTAGAAGAACTCTTAACTCACTGAGAAAAGGGGATTTAATCTCTTTAACATGTAGAGGAAATGGAAAGGGTAGAAAAGATTAATGCTAGCATCTCATGCCTGGAAAACTGTAGAGCATTGGTACAAGACCATTTCAGGAACAGTAAAGAATCTGCCTCCATGTGTCTTTGGATTTTTCCCCTCTTGTTGTCTCTTTGCTAATCTGCCTGTCTTCTAAAAGGATTATTATTACAGGAAATCTAGTCCATTGCTTGTGCAGAAATTCCTCTTACATACCCTTTAATTTCTGAATTCTAACTTCTATAGCTTGATCTGTGGGTAGACCTGCATGCTTCCCTTTTGTCTGAGGTGTCTGAGCCATCTTTGTGTGTAAATGCATTTCATGGGCTCTCCAGCTGTCTTTGTAAACCACAGTATGATGCATGAACTAAATACACCACAGACCAAGTTTCTTTCTGCAGCACTGGAAAGCTGTCAGGCCTGTGGGAGAGCAGTGTGTGCCACGCAGAGGTACAATCAGGGAAGGAGGCTGGACGGGCAGGCTGCACCAGGGAACACTGATCAACATTACATAGTGCTGGGCTGTACAGAGGGACTCTCAGCTGAATTTGCTTTAATGTTGTAGAACATGATTTTAGCTGTCTTCTGTCCACAAAGACAAATGTGAGGTTGTGGGAAAACTGCAGGAAGTGTGAAAAATGTTGTTTCCCTGCTTGTCTCTGGGTCGTTCCCAGAACATATGGTGGTACTATTTTGTGTCTCTGATGGTGGTTTTTTTTCACTTCAAGGATGTCCCATTTGGCATATTTGTTAAGTTGCAGAATCCTTTACTCCTTCTGAAGCGTTGTAAGGCTGTAACAGTTTCTTGTTTTCAGCAGTTGCTGTGTGAGATGCTTGATGCATGTGTGGTATGAATGCTGGACCCCTTTTGACTCCATAGTCACATTGTTCTCCTTCTCACTTGCATGTAGAATCAAGCTAGCCTTTGTCATGCCTTGGAGGTGGCGAGAACTTATTTGTCTTGCAGTCTTGCAATGCTTTAATATGTGTACACTGAGAAAAGAGGCTGTTACAGGGCAGATGAGTTGCTTTGCCCACCTTCATGTGTGCATATTGGAACACTGTGTTTTGACACATCACATTCAGAAAACTTCTGCATGAGGTTCTTCCAGTGTTCTTGGTTTCTGAGAACTGGAATGAAAACAAAATTGTAATCTAGCTTTATACTTGCATTAGAGAGTAGAATTAGGAAACCAATTAAAAGATTCTAGTAAGCTTATATGGGGTGCCACCTTTTTGCTGGGAGGAGATGCTGTAGTCATTTGCACCGACTCAGCTAACATTGTATAGTTAATCCATGTCTGTAGGGTCTTGTAGGGAAGGGAGGGTGGAAAATGTGGTTGACATAAAATTTGAACAGTTGCTTAGGTATTGCATAAACCTTTTTTGCCTAATGTTGCTGCTTCTAGAGAGACTGAGCACTCTGTGCAAGTTGGTCAGTATGTCCTTGGGAATGGAACATTTCAGCAGTCATGTGAGCATTGTCTTAGGACTTGCCTTTTCTCTAGGCCTCATCTTTGCACCTAAAACCCAGGTGCCCAGACCCATAAGCTTCCCAGCAGCTGCTTAGGAGAGTCATAGAATGTGTTGGTACAGTAGTTGTCTTGCATGTTGTTTACAGAAGTTGAAACAACTGAAAACATATTTCATAAGTAGACAAGAAATGTTTATATCTGTTGAAGTTGTAGATGGGGTCTTGCTGTTGACAGTCATTGTCAATGTACCACTTTGCTGTAATAGATGGAGCAGCTCCTTCATCACTCCCAAGTGTGCCTTCTGCCAGGCATTTGTTATGGGCTCTGTGTGTGTGTGCTTATCATTCTCTCAGTTTCACTGGTAGTGCCAGTTCTTCAAGTTGAGCACAGCAGAGCATCTTTATCTTTCAGTGAAGAAATTCAGCCTAGTTCTCTGTGTCTTTTGCCATTCTCTCTTTTTTTAAACACTTTTCAGATGCTGCCTTTTGCACTTTTTCAGTCCCTTCCTTTTAGCTATCCAGCTATCCCCAGAGAAACTGTGAATAACAGTAATTAGAAGGCATCTGTGTTATCAGCACCCCCTTTATAAGCCACGTCTGTTATGTGAATGGCTGCACTTACAGGTGCAGCCTTTATCCCATTGCAAAAATCAGACAGATTTCCTAAGCTTTTCCCCCTGTAACTGCTGACACTTCTGGGTGGGGGCACAGTGTGAGAGTGGAGGATTGACAGAGAAGCTCTAAATTACCATTTCTGACTTGGTCTTCTTGAGGTGGTGAAGGTGGTAGTATTTTTGCCTGAATATGTGAACAATAGATAGGATAGATGACCCTCTGTCAGGACGGATTTGATGAGTGACTTGTCCTGTTTTCCAGGTCTCTTGCTGCTAGAGAGGAATTAGCAGGATGGTTGTCCTTCTGAAGTTTTGTGCATTTTTGAGGGAAGTGGGGGGGAAAGAGAGAGAGAGAGAAGATAGTCTTGAAACCACCACCTGACCTACTTCTGTTTCTCTCCACAGCTGCCAAAAGCCTGCTGAACAAGAAGTCAGATGGAGTGAAGGTAAGTTCCTGCTTTGCCATTTCACTGTCTCTCCCATCATCTGAACAGAAGGCAGCCATTCTCTCTGGTGCCCGTTCCCTTCCAGGGTAAAACCACAGCCCTGTCCTGTGGCTGGATTGCTATAATCAGTGTCTTGTTATGGAACCCTGGGTGGGATCTTAGTGGTCCTTACATGCATAACTAGCTAAGAGCACTGTTGCAGCAGCAGGAATTGCTTTTCCCCTTTGTGTCATGTATGGAGAACTGGTCAGCACTGGATTAGAAAGACCAAGGATTTGCTCAGTTGTGACACATGCCTCTGACTAGTCTGTTCTGTTCAGTGCTTCTGACTATGAAAATTGCACAGAGCAATTGTAAGTGACTGATGATATACCCAGCAGACCCCATGGAAGTTCCTTGGTCAACTCCCTTGGACAGATGCTGAATGCTGAGCTGGGAAGAAGGGTGGGGAAGGAGGAGCCTCCAAATGTTCATGTTTGGACAGAAAGGAAACTGAGTATTGTGTTAAGAGATCAGTTCCTGTGCCTGAAGTTGAAGCACTGTTCCCTTCTGAAGGGAATTACTTTTTCCCCATTTCAATGTCACTCTCTGTGTTGCATGGTCATCATTTAATTCTGGAGGTCACACAAGCCCTTGCCAAGGCTCTGTTTTTGCAGGCAGCAGCCCTTTACCATCTGCTACTGGAGGACAGACAATTGTAGGCTAGAGCATGGTCCTCCCCTAACTGTTCTGAAGGATAATTGTCCTCCACATGGAAAAGAAGAGTTGGGTTTATTTGCTTGCATTTTTCTTTGAAGTCCAAACCTTTCTCCACAGCTGGATACAGGTGGATACAGTTCATCTCCTGGTTTAGCACTGTGAGCAATCTTCATTCTCCCTGTGCTGGGGGGCTAACATTCACACTGTAGGACCAGCATACTTGTTCGCTCCTGCTTTCTGAGCCCTTTACCATTTTAATGAGGCTTTCTTCCCAGAGGGCTCACAGTGCAAGCAAGCTGCTGGAAAAAGAGGTGTTTTCAGAAGAGTTGTGTTCCTTTTGGGGACTGCTCTAGTAAAACATGAATTCTTATAGTTCTGCAGTATTCTGCCCTATTGACATCCAGGCTTTGGGGTTTGTTTATTTTTTGGCCAAAATGCTCTGTGAAAATGCTGTTCCTGCCCTAGGATTCTTGTCTTTGAAATGTGCCTGCAAGAGTGAGCTTTTGGCCATTGCACCAGCCTGCCTCTTGTACAGCCATGCATTGAACACATGCACACTAATACATGTGTTAGAGTTGTAGCATCTGTTGATATTTAAAACATTACAGTAGAATTCCAGTGGAATAAGAAAGGATTATCCCAAAGGTTGTAAAATGAGAACCAGCATGTGCTTGCTTCAAAATCCCAATGAGGCAGGGGAGAAGTAACTGGAAAAACAGCAGGTATCAACATGTCTACATAGTTTTGTTACTGATCTAGACAAAAAAAAAAGGCTTTCTTCTTAGGATTCTTGATTTCTAACAAGCTTCCAGAGAGAGTCACATCTTAGGTTAAAATATTCAAAAAATGGACAAAGGATGTGCACATAAATCTTGAGGCACAACTTCCTAGTAATGTAGTTACAAGGAGACCCTGTATGTTAGAACTTTCCAGCTCCATAGAAAGCTCATAGTGTTTGGTTCATGGACTACACAATGTCTTCCTCTGTGAAAAGGATAGTTCTGGATTTACTTTTCTTCAGCCCGTTGCAGTATATGTTGTTCCTCATATGCATAATTGAACACTTTGATAGAGTGGAAGGTAGAGAGCACAACATTCTCTGTTCATGGTGAATGAGATTGCCCTCTGCTTCTGCAGGACACTAGAGACCTGCAGTCAAGAGTCTGCATGCAGCTTCCTCCCTCCAAAGTGTTCCAGCAGTCTGGCTTTGCAGTGTGGATCCCAGTGTTGTCCGTGAGGTGCATTGCTCATGTTCACCCTGGGTTGAGGGGCCCCAGGAGAGGTGTTTTTGAGCTTCCCATTTTCCCTAAATGATATCTATCTTCAGGTGTGGATATTGAGTCCTCATTCCTGTAAGTGTTAAAACTCAGAAATAAATAATGTGTTTCTTATTAAAGCTCCTATTTTGAGTTACACTTCTGCTCAGTAATACAGACATTTAAAAGTACAAGTTGTTTTCCCCCAGTGCTAAGCTTGGACAAGATAGAGAGTGCATAGTGATCTGTGTGTTCGTAGGACATCCTTAACACTTCTGTTGTAGGATTTCTGTGTCTACCTTTCCTTGCCCTACTGTAATGGGTGCTGCATCCCATTAGTCATCCCATCATCCCATAGAAGTGTAGACTTCTACCATGTCCACTTGCTTATCGGAGCAGTGCTGGCCCATTGGCTGCTGGGGACAGTCTTTGTGCTGGTCACTGTGTGGTTGGTGGCCTCACCACTGTGACCAGCATACTTGTCATGTGTTGTTCCTTATGCAGGAAACTTGCAATTTTAGCTCCACTCACTTCCTCACCCTGTACAGTTCTGACAAACAACTTGTTCCAGTGTCTGGTTGAGGTAAGAGTACCAGGTCTTACTTGTGGCAAGAGATGATTTTCTGCTTGTTGCAGTAGTGCAGAGTACAAATACCGTGGCTTGAACACCAACCAGATTTTCAGCTTCGTGGTATCCTTTTCACTCCCACTTCCTATAGAAATTATTCTACATCATGTGTAGGTTTAGAACAAGCACTGCATGCTGTAGTTTTAACTGTAGTCTGCTGCTGACCACGTGCCATCCGGTTAGGCTGTTTCTTGTGTTTCCTCCAGATAAGAAGACTGGTTTGTTTGATGGTTGAGTTTTCTATTTGTTTTTCTCTTACAACCTTCTTGGAAAACAACTCTTTATGGAGATTTGATAGAAAATATGTTTCAGTTTCTTTATTGGTTTTATCTGATCCAGGGTGACTATGCACCATGAGACTGAAAATATGTTTCAGTTTCTTTATTGGTTTTATCTGATCCAGGGTGACTATGCACCATGAGACTGTTGTCACAGATATCCACAAAGTAGATAAGAATGGAAGGAGTATTTCTTCCACAAATAGATTATTACACTAGTGTAAGACTTAATGGCTTTAAAGACATTGATAAAAAGCACCACCAGTTTGTGTTAATTTACTTTCTATTCAAGATAACTTTTTTTGGCTTGTATTCAGAGCTGTCTGTGCTAGAATTCTGCATTGTTTGACAAGTGTAGTAGGAATTTCTATTACATAGTATTGCACAAGCTTGAGTGAGACATATGCATCTTTCTCATGCTTTATTCCTAAAAACTCCATGAAAATGTGTGTTGGTGAATTTCTGATGCAAGGTACAGCATGTACCTGGTGATTTAGCATAAATGAGAGAGGAATGATTTAATAATCATATGTGGTGATATGAGCATCTAGCATGAGTTGTGTTGAGCTGATACATAAAAAAAAAAAAGGCATAATTTTTGTTTAGCAATAGGCTCAAATTCTTCATTGAAGAAAGTTTAGCACTAAAGCAATGAGGATGCATGCATTTTACTTGGATCAGACCATTTTGGAAGGCAATGGGAGAAGCTTAAATAGGGGGGAGGACACGAAATAAACTTTTTTTAAAATTCCAATACCAGTGTGTCTACACTAGGGTTGTTTTGATAAATTTTCATGGATATGACCCTCTCCTCTAGCAAATTCCTTTCCAAATTTTATTTGAAGCGTTCCTGGTTTTCATTTTGCACTGTTGCTTCTATTTCAAGTACTAATTCTGCTAATTGGTAGATATTTCATCAGCTTGGCACTTGAGAACTTTTCCATTATCTTAAATAATGAATGATTTAAACTGCCTTGAATCTTAAATTCTGCCTGCTCACCAAACCTTTGTAGTGCTGCACTCTTTCTTCAAGCTGAATTTGGATCCAAGCTGTTGGAGTAGCAGCAGGAAGGCCCAAGTTTTGTCTCCAAGGAATGTGCTTTTCTGCTTTCAAATCCAGAAAGTGAGGCTAGAAGATACTGAGTGACGAGTTGCAGAGCCCCTGTAAAATACCACATATCTTGTGGTCATCACTGTAGGTCTCAGGTATTTTTTTAAGATTCTAAATTTATGAGCAACATTATGCAGCTACTACTTTAAAATTTACTTTAGATAGTTTAAAATAAAATTTATTTGCTTTCTTATTCCCCTTTCTGGCTGTAATCTGGAGTTGCCATCTACTGCAAGGTGAGAGAGGGGTTAAGGAGTGGGCTGGGGCAAACACCTGGATGAAGATTAAGGACACTTTATGCTGAGTGTCCTTCCTCTAAGCTTGTCGGGGTCTGAGCTCCCTGCAGTTAGTGTTACAGTCCTACTGCTGATTTTATTTTTGTCTCTGAGTAGCACTTCAAAGAGTCATGTTCCCTTTTTTCCAAAGGGCTGTTTCACTTCCTGCTGGTGTGAGAGGCTGTGTTTGTTTCCCGTTCTAGCAGGGCCTGTAAGACCCATTTCTATAATCAGAATTTGTTAATGCACAAAGTGTTATTTTTAGTTAAGCATGTAATTGTAATTATTTTTAAATTGGTCCCTCTCTAAGCTCTTTGTCAGTTTCTTTTTTTCTTTCTTGTTTACTTCTGACCATTTGGGTTCGTGACTAGGAGTTACAAAATTATATCAATAATGTTCCTCAGGCCCACTGTAACATTCTATATAGATAGTAAATGCAGTATGCTGTGGCATGCAGGAGATTTTAATAGCATTCACTTGCAATGCTCTGCAAATCTGATGATTTTCTACCTTGTCTTTCTGCCACATGCACTCTGTTTTCTTTCCCAGTAAAAGCTGAATAGCACAGCTGAAATTAGAATGTGACCGAAAGAGTAAAAATCCATTTATTTGGTTTAACAAGGTTAATGTTTTAAAATCTGCCCTATATATTACATAACTACAAAGAGGTACCAAATACCATTTGTTCTGCTATTTTAAGGAATATTGCAGTAAGTGTACATTTTATGCCTGATGTGTACCAGCTTTTCCTGTCCTTTGCCCAGTAAAGAGTATGTGGGGAAGGAAAGATGCTCTGTAAACTGGCATGGCTGCTGGGAAGGCAGTTGGTGAAAGCATGCCTGGAACAGAGAAGGCACAGTAGCAAGGTGAAGCAACCTATAAAATCTGCAAGAGTCAAGTAACATTTACACAACGGCCAACAGGAGTAAATGCTCCTATCTCTGTATCTGGACTTGTTATAATCTTAAAGCCACACTTCTTAAAGATTGTTTATGGTGAAGCTAAACAGGGAGAACCGAAGTTCATCTGAACAGCAGAGTTTTGTGCTGAGCTGTGTTATGCAAGACACCTGGAGAGTGCTTCAGACCTGTTTAAGTGCTGACATCCAGTAGCACATTATATCCACCTTTGATGCATTCAGTTTTTTCACTGCATTGTTGTAATGCCTAGAAACACCAACTGAGATCAAGGGTCCAGTGTGCTTAGCTAGTGGTGGCTAAGCAGAAAATCCTTGCCTCTTAGCTTACAATTTAAATAGACAAGCTGACAAAAGAGCAAGAGAGAAGATGGATTGACAAAGATTAAATTATTTGCTCAGCATGACACAAAAGGGCTAAAGCAGAAGTAGAAATAGGACCTCAGCTTTGCTGCTTCAAGATGACTCTCATGATGATGATCTGCTTTTAGTTCAACATTTTTTTCCTACCTTAGGTTCTGAAATGACTATACTCTCCATAGGAATATGAGTTGCTGCAAGCATGATATTTTAACATAAATACTGTCAGTGTCAGGCTGGGGGAGAACTGCATGTAGAAGATAGAAACACAAAAAGCTGTCATAAAAAAATAGCCATGTTACGTTCCCAGGACTGTGAATGGGACCTTGCTTGGAGCCACTCTACTTCTTGTAGTGTGTTTTAGTATGTGTTGTGGAATGATTTATGCTCACCATTTCTAGTATTGCTGACATGCTGAACAGTGATTCTTCAGGTTATCTTCTGTCACCTGCTGACTTCTGTTGATTGTTACCTAAAGCAAGATTCTTCCTTAAGTTTCGCTGTGGAGAATCTGCTCCTCTTTTGAGATGAACACCTGAAATTCACACACATAATAAAAATAGAACTGTAACAAACATTCATCCCTAGGTTTGTTGTCTGTACTGCTTTGAGAGAATGTTTTGTCACTCAGGTGTAGGGAAACCCTTAAAGTGGTCAGTGAGGTACTTTACCATAGGCTGTGTCTGCCTTTAACAATTTTTTTCATTCCCTGGGACATCTCTGCACTGCCTAGTAGTTCTTAGAGATGTATCTGTGTTATGGAAGGGAAAGAGAACTCTATAACTAAACTTCTGTTCTCTTATTTACTTTGCTAAGTTGCAGTCACATTACAAGAAGAACAAAAAGCTTTGCTCACTCAGCTAGTCACCTTGGGAAGGTAACATAGATGGTTCTGATGCAGCTGTTAAGATGTACTGGGAGATTGATCTGGTTTTAGTAACTTCCTTGTATATGATTTGACTTAATAAGTTTTGATGCTTTAGCACTTACTGCCAGTGCCTCATGTTGGCATTATCTAACCTGTCTTGTGTTTTAGTAGTACTTTCATGCTCTGGTCATAACACAGACCTCACTCCCCACCCTTTTCATACTGTCAACCCAGCTTTTCTTCACCATGTTATTATAGTAGCCAGTAGTAATGTGCTTTCTGGGATTTCTACACTACATCATGCCCTGTAATAGACTAACACTGTTTTAAATTTAGTTTGTACTCTAAGTTCTGATCTGCAGACGGTTCTGTTTCTTCCTGTGTCAGTGTCACTTTTGCCTCTGTATAGGAGGGTGTTTGTTTTCTGCATGGCTTGGTTGATTCTTTTCATATTGAACCTTTTGCTTGTATCTTAACATTTTCTGTCCTTTTTTCTTTTGTAACTTACTGGAAATTTGTATGAATTTCGAACAAGACTGTCTTTCTTAGAGACAAGTTTACCTCAGTATCCATATAGTCTCTTTTTGTCTGCTGCAACTTACAGGAAACATTAAAAGTAAAAACTGAAGTTTTTCATTGGTGTCAATTTCCACTTTTCCCAGTTAAAAATTCCCTGATGTGAAGGATTTCTCTGGGTTGTTGGCAGTCTAAGCATTGTATTCATGCACTGGTAGTACCTGCTATTTTAGCTCTAGCTTGAGGAAAAGCCTGTGGAGAAGCTAAATTGTCCTGAAAGAATATGAGAGGAAACAAAAATTTGTAAACCATGTAATGGCAAGCCCTGTGTTGTGCCTCCATGAAGTGGAAGATTCATGAGCCAAATGCTGAACAGATCAGAGTCTGTCTGTACTGGAATTAAAGATCAGATGAGGCAGAAGCTTTGCTAGTTTGAGTCTAGCAGTGGCTGTGTGACTGTGGGCTGTATGGTGTGATTAGGAACGTGGTTCTGGGTGTGAGGTGAGCGTGGGCAAGTCCGCTTTCAGTGACATGCCAGTCTGTGTGTGTGCTTGAGCTCTGATGGGAGTATAGCCGGGGTGAAGGCAATATTCGAGGTGAGAGCTGTCAAGGCTCAGTAAGTGTCTGAAGTGGGGAGCTACAACTCCATGGCCTGTTCTGTGTTCACGGGCTGCTCCAGGGGGTGCTGTGGTAGTGTGCAGGAGTCCAGAGCTGCTGAACACCGTTGTGGGTTTTGGCTGGGGCGTACTGTCCTACACCACTCTGTGGACTAGACTGTAGTAAGCAGCAGAGAAATAGCCTAGATAGTACTGAAGGAGAAGGGCATATGGAAAATGTACGTGGAGACAGCAAGGGGAAGGCGTAGCATTGTAATGCCGAAAGACCTGCCAGGCTCAGCTTGGGCTGGATGACACTAAGAGTTTAGTGAAAGAGGAGGGACGTGCATGCTGAGCCTTGTTTACTGGAGAGTGCAGCTTGGTGTGAAGGTGTCTTTGAAGATGACTGAAGATGCCATTAAACAAGAGTAGAGTCGGAGAATGTTGAGTAGCGTTTGAACCTGTTTGTTCTTCTCCCAGTATGTGAGAGTGCAAAGTGTTCTGGCTGTTGAGTGCTTCTGTCTTTCTTGTTTGAGCATGAGTGCACCTCTGCAATCAGCCCCAAATTCTATGTGAGGGAGCCTTTCTCCTCCCCATGCTATGCACAGAAGTTCCCTCTTCTTTCTTTAGCCCCTGTGTGTGCCTTTCTGTTGTGCCCTCCTCCCTGCCCTCTAATGGGAGTTGCAAACACACCTCTCCATCCTCCAAGTGTGAACACACAGGGGGTTTCTGCCTACCTCTTCACTTTGGCTGGGGAAGCTGCCCCAGTTTCTGAGGTGGGAGAGCACAGAGAGACACCCCTTGTATCCCACATCTTGTGCATATATATTGCTCTCTCTTCTTCTCTCCTTATATCAGTGTGTGGGGCACCTGTATTCTGAACTCAGTGTTTGAGGGGATGGGGGTCTTCAGCCCTGCCTTTTCCCCTGGTGTGTAGTTGTGTGCTTTAATGGTGACTTCTCTCTCTGTTCCTTTTTTCCGTGTCTGTGCATTTCTGCTGCTGCTTATACCTGCCTCAGGGGAGCGTTATTGGCAGGGGGGCCCTTGCTGGCACACTAATGTGTGAATAGTTTCTGTGCTTTTCTTCTCATCTCCTCTCTTCCCTTCTCTTTCCCTCTCTCAATGATGTGTCCAGAAAAGGAAGTCGAGCTCCAGTGTGCATTTGATGGTGAGCACCTCCCGTAAGCTGCCTGCGATTCGTGCCTCCGCCATTTTCCATGCCATGCACGCTCGGCTTGTGCTCATCACCCTACATAGCATGTCCGTGCAGGGGGGTGGCAGGGGGGATCAGTGTGCACTGAAGGGTCCATGTCCTCACGAAAAGGGCTCTGTGATCCTCTGGCCACGTACAGCTCCCATTTTGTGCAGAAAATCCAACTGCTGGCAATGCAGTTTGACTTTGCCTGCTCTGAGTGTGAAATGAAAAAAGACCCTGGTTCTCCTGGGCTCAGCAGAGCAGGTGTGTGCCTTGCCTGGACACGAGGCTTTGTCATTCTATTGCAGAGGTGTCAAACAGAGGAACAGGTTCTTTGCCTGGTGTTGGCGCTGTCATCCTTGATAGGAGCCTTGCAGTGTAGAACAAATTGGGAGTCACTCCAAATGTGGCAGAGACTGATGGGGCTCCACTGTTCAGATGAAATGTGTGGGCCCAGCACCACTGGTCAGCTCAGAGCTGCCAGTCACTTCTTTTTTTAGCATACTTACTGAAAAGGTTTGTCAGAGCCTTTATAATCCAAAACTTCCTTTTGTCCTGATCTTACGTATCCAAGCATAACCGAATACCCAGTAACTGCCTCCTCTGCCCTGTTCATTTCCTTTTTCATCCATCTAGGTGTTTGACATCTATAGAATGTGTCAAAAAAGTAGTCAGATCCATTCTCAATGGTCCAAAGAGGAAATTGGCCAGTATCATATTGTCAGGAGTCATACACAGCCCAATGGCACACTTTGACACCAAGATATGAACAGTAGCTAAAGTACAAAAATCAGTTATTGAATTATCTCCTATGGACAGAAAAATAACAGAAAAGATTTCTTCCCTGTTTCAGACAGAAGTGGGAATGTTACAGTACCAAGAAAGCACTGTTTTTGCATTACTACCTGGAAGATATTTCTCCTCTTCCTACTTCAATGACACCTTAAAACTATGTAAAAAAAAAACCCCAAAAAAAGTAATCCCAAAGTACTGCTTTGAAAATCTGATATGAGTGAGTAACTTTTCACCAGCCCTGCCTTTATGCGGGGCAGAAGTTCACTGTGCCTTTCTTGCCCTTCTTTTTTGGCCAACGCCAGCAATACTTAAATTCCCTTTGCGTGTTGTTTTAAAGCAGCTGGGTTATGTACTACGTAAGCATCAGCCTCTGAAAACATGGAAGCAGTGAAAGTGGCTGAATAACCAGAGACAGCCCATGTGTTGGTAGTTACTTTCTTTTAGCTGGCTACCTGTGTGTGTCCCTACAATATGAGCACTGGTCTGTTTTCTTCCTCTTGCACCCTCTGTGTTGTTCATGCCTGTCTGTCTGTCTCTTGTCGAGCTCAGGAAATGTTGCCTACTGCTGTGCCAAAACTAATCGTGTTACAGATCTTAAGAAGGTCCTAGCACCTTTTTAGGTGAATTGGCCTCTTTTAACTTGAGTTGTACAGAATTACCAAGGATTGTACCCTGGCCAGTGACTGATGTTGGCTGGCGGCAGGGGGAAGGAGGGATAAGAGTTGGCTGTGCTGCCTGCACCTCTGGGAAGGGAAGGCTAGCTTTTTCCAGGGAAGGGGAGTAGGTTAGATGGCCACATGACATGAGTGTATGCAGGAAGCTTAATATGGCAGATACCTTCCTTCACCTGAGAAAGAGCTGTGAAAAATGTGTAGGCTGAGCTGCCTCTGATTTCATCGGGGCTTTATCCTGTAGTAAAATGCTATCCAGTTCTGGACTAGCAAACGTGATACTTGGTTTTCCCCAGCCCACTGGCTGGGGAAGAATATGATTGGTGAACTGTGTGCACAGTGCGGACTGGAGGGTAGGCTGTGTGCTTTGGGGGCGTGGGGGTTTGCACTTTATAAGGCAACATAACACACCTAACAGGCTGTTGTCAACTTTTTTTTGGAACAGTGGCTTCCTGGATGTTTGTTTAGGTTTTGTTTGGATTTGGTTTTTTTTTTCCCTCTCATTTGGCCTTAGTCATAAAGCCTTCCAAAATACTGGAATTACTTTTGTATAGCTTCTTTCATGCTAATTTTATCTTCTTATCCCAGTGGACTAAGAAAAATGGGTTACATTCCTCTCACTGGAAGAGGTCTGGAAGATAGATCTCTACATTAGGATCACTGTTTCTGAAGAAGTACAAGAGCCTCAGTGCTGTGTGGATAGGTGGACCATTGTCAGAAGTTTGATTGTGTTTATGGCACAAAATAGCTTGGGATTAATTTTTTCAGGTTGATCTGCTCCTCTTTGACATCCACACTGACCTGTCATCTCTTCTGCCATCAGGCTGGAAATACATGCATAAAACAAAACTCTTGGAAGGCCAGAGTCTTAGTACAATGCAGGGATGTATAGAAAGAGGCAGCAAACAGCAATTTCTGTGGTATTTCTCCTTTCTTAGCTTGGAGTTTGACTGTATATGTTCTGGTTTTTCCCCATGGACTTCTAAAGAATTCATTCCCACCTCTCTCTCTTCGGCTTCCTCCCCCCTCCACCTGCCCCATCTTCATCTTTTGTTTCTCCTCTCACTATCCAAAAGGGATAGTTAAGCCAAGACATGTTGCTTGTGAAGAAAAACTGAATTATTAGTAGGTGTTTGTTAAGTCTCAATCTTACAAGATCTGCCACTGGTTGACATAATTATACCTTTGGCAGATGTTTTCCAGCTTAGCATTTGATTTCTGCATTCTTTGTGGTGTTTGTGGTGTGGTGATGAGGGCCTGATGTTTCGCAGTGTGCGTTTGCACTCCCTGAGTGGGATAGAGAGCTGCTGCAATGAGGGCACACTACCGTGAGCTCCCATCAGGTGCTCTGGTTTGTAAACTAAGGAGTTTGAGTGAGGCTCCTGCAGTGCCAATTTTGACCTTGCTGCTGGCATCTAGCAGTGAAAGAGATGTAGCCTGGTGTGGGGGTCACGTGGTGGCTGGATTTATGGGCTAGGAACTCTATACTTATGGACACAGGTTTGGCTTCCTACAGACATAGACTTGGCTCATTCCTGACATACATGACTCAATGGGATGATTCTTTTCAGCAAGCTGGTGATGGCCTCACTGTTGTGCTGTATGAATGCAGGAAATGGAGATTTTATTCTTCTACCGCAGCTACAGGAGTCTGAGGAGGGGAAAGATGAAAAGCTGCTGGGCACCATCCAGAGAACTTCCTACTTGTGGAACCATAAGGCCTTTTCCTTATGTCCCAATCCCGTTCCTTTCTATATTTTGGTCCTGAAGTCTCTTTGTTCAGGTCACAGCAGGGATACAACACATCATACATCACCTTTTCTCTATCTTTTCCATGGCTGACCACACTTACTTGGATCAATAGATTCCCTGCAACCCTCAGCATTATCGCATACGTAGAACTGTTTCTGTACACTTTGGGACACCTCAGACTTGAGTCCCATTTGTGTCCTGTTTGAGACCATGACTATTGTGTGCCTCTCATTGCTGTAGTCTCTTTCTCTTGGGACAGCTGCCATCTCTCATTTTCCTTCACCAGATATTTTTGTTAGTGCTCATTGCAGGATTCTTCCCCCCCACCCCCCACCCCCCTTTTGGGCTGCTGCCTATTTGCCTTCTGCTTTCCTTCCTTATAGCTCTAGCAGTCTATTTCACATTTGGATTTTGGTACATCCCTTACAATTTCTGTTGCCTCTGGGGGAAGGATATGTCCAGCAACCCGGGCAGCACTCCTCCTTCCTCCCTCTTCTTGGTGATTGAGCCTGTGGGGAGGGTCGGGTCTGAGGAGATGGTTGGGGTTGAAGCAATACTGTCATTTTCTTGCTGCCTCTGCTGCCCAGCAGGGGAACTAAAACCATGTTTTTCTGTCTCAGCCACAGAGCAACAACAAAACCAGTATAGTAAGCACTGCAAAAGAAACACCCCCAGTGCAGACGTCCATGGTATCTTCCCCAACCGCTTTTTTTTTTTCCTGTTTGGTTTAATTTTGATTCTGTCCTCTCCCCTTCTCCCCCTAAACCCTTTCCCGAGTGCTGCTTGTGCCGCTCTGTTTCAGCTTATGTTTTGGCTTCGTTCTGTCTGTGTCCCTGTGCTGCTGTGGGGCCTGATCACAGCCTCACAGGCTTTGGGATGGGGGTGCTGAGCAGAGCTGTGGTTGGATGTGGGGATCGCAGCTTGCCTGGATTTCCCCGTGTGCCACCCCTGTATAGTTCTGTGTGTCCCGTTCAACTGTTCCTGCTGGCTTTGGGGAGGATGGTGTCGAAGAAGAGAGTGTCAAGCTCCATCCACTCTCCAACACTCAGGAAATGGAGGATGGACTTCAGGACACCAGAGAAGAAAGGGCAAACAGAGGGTTTTTAGAAGAATCCTTTGCTGGCCTATTTGGCCTGCTCAGTTGAGTGGCTGATCTGCAGCTCACTGACTTGCTGGGCTGGTATTTTCTCTTTGGCCTGTGTGCAGGCTCTACAGTGCCAGTACAGTGCCAGTGCCAAGTGCATTGAACGGCACAGCTTGGATGTGTGGCCTGCCTCTGTACCTGTGGAAGATCAGGCAGCAGTGCAGCGGGTGGCAGAGGCAGGTGGGTGAGTGTACAGCACTGCCCAGCACTGTCCCTGATGCCCTTGCTGAGCCACCCAGCAAGAATGACAGCAGTGGAAGGAGGTGGTGCAGGGTCCTGAAGTCTTGTCCTGCTAATGAAGGGATGAGTGCAGGAGCTAGTTAGCACCCATAGGCCTGGTAGCTGCTCTTTGCTGTCTGTCCCTGGAGAGCTGGATTTGGCATTTTTGGGGCGTGAGATTTGGTGTTGGGTTTTTTTGTTGTAGGATGAAGGATTCTTGGGACACTTCATAATTTTCCACTGTCTTTTCACTAGCTTCGTTCACGATGTTTTGGATATTGAGAGAGCCTTTTAAAATTATTAAATACGGTTGTTATTGAAGTTGGAGCTCATTTCAGAGACTTTTAGAAAAATGTGCCTTTTTTCACAGTTCCTTAGCAACTCCTCTCTGAGAGGCATTGAGGTGGTCTGGCTCATTCTTTTTTTATTATGGAAATTATGAATGTCCCTTTTTTAGGGTAAAATACCCAGCAACCTTTCCAAAAAACTGGGAGACAAAGGCCCCAGCCCAGTATTATCCTTTCTTCCCCCTTCTTCTGAAGCATTTTCCAGTGACAGTGCTGCTGAGAAGTCATTACTTCAGGAAGGGCTGCAGAGGGTGTAGACTGGCTGCTTGGTTGCCCCCAGGTGTCTGTGCCAGCCTGGTTCACTGGAAGTGAATTGGGAATTAGGGGCAGTTGCAGGGAAGCTGGGGGCTTTGTCTCCTTGCGACTGTAGCTTTTAGTGCAGCCTGTCTCCTAATGAAACCTGTGCAGGAAGTGTGTGTGCACGCACGCAGGCACACATGTGCTATTTGGAGTTTGTGATTTGATTTTATTTTTTTAATGTCAGTCACCTTTTCTCCACTTGCTGGGGAGTGAAAGTAAATGAGAGAATGCTTTGGAACTAGAGTTTAATGATTCTTCCATCCTTTCCTAGGAGCCTCAAACAACTGTTGTCCATAATGCTACAGATGGCATAAAGGTAAGGGATGGAAGTGTTGCCAGAGAAACCTCTGCTCCTCTCCTGTTCTTGTCTTCATGTGTCTTAGTTCAGTTTCTACCTTTCCAATGTCTGGTTTGTAGCATGCTCCTGAATACTGCTGGCAGTAGACTAGGAGGGTTGTGTTATATGGCTGTGGATCTCTGAAAGAGGCTGAATGAAGGCAACTGTTCAGATATTAACACATCTTTCCTGTTGTGGTGTATAACCACCACTCTCTTTCATATGTGGGATGGAAGAGGAGATATAGGCACTTATGCAATTTTTTTTCTTCTGCAAATGGACACTTCCTCTGAGAAAGCCTAGAAGCCCTCCTTTAGCTTTTTGTGGCTATTCTTCCAAACAGAAGCAATTCTCATTAGATTTCATTTGACAGAGTTTGGTAACTTCCATACTTGTAAAAGCTCTGGGTTAATGGCTCGAACATGCAAAAGCTGAGCAGAGATGCAGTTACATTTTGCTTTGTATTTGGCCTGCTTACATCCAAATCTTCCTTGTATCATCCTCTCCCTTCCACCCTGCCAACGTTTTTGTGCTTTTTCCCATCTTTCTTCACAAAGAAATCAAACTATTTGCTCATTCTCCCGACTGCTGATGCCTGGTAATGCTCTGTTCTGCCGTGCAGGGTTCCACAGAGAGCTGTAACACCACAACTGAAGATGAGGATCTGAAAGGTAGGTATTTTGCCTGTAATTTCTAATACAGTTATGTGTAGGCAAGGGATTCTAGAGATTCAATCATTGCCTTGAACTAGCTTTCCAGATTTCTGTCTGACTCAGTTCATAAATTCGCCATGACGCTGTCATTCCTGTCACAGTGGGACCGTGCATTGGGGAACCATCTGACTTAGCCTCTGTGGTATATAAACATTATGAGCTAATTTGTTTTTGTCTCAGAGTTGGAATTCTTTTCTTGCAAATATCATAATCTGTTCATCTCCAGTCCATTTCTAGGTGTGGAAAATCCCTACCAGTCCCTTGAGGTTTGGACTCTGCTTGTGGTTTTGTGCTTCCCTGTAGAATACAGGGAGTTGAAACCTCTCTGTTACTACTCAGTCTCCCTTTTCACCCCTTTCTAGGAATCTCTTTTGTGACATGCAAAGACTTCCCTTGTTATTTTTTTTCTTTGGGTCTATTTTTTTTCTAAGATGAAGATCATTCTCAGCCTGTTGTCCTTGACTGAGGTATCAGTAGAGGGAGAGGCTGAGAAGAGATTTCATGCCTTTCAGTGACCATATCATAAATATTCTGTGCTTGTAAAACTCTTTAAATGAAGGCGCTCCAAGTTCCATATCTGCTTGTGTTGTTTGAGCAGCTGTCTTTTGCCTAACCTCCCTAACGAAGGACAAGCAGACATTTTGCTGAATAAGCAAGTTTGGGATGGGTGAATGTAGTTTGCATTCTGAGGCAAATGTGTTACTAGCTTGCATTTTGAGGCAGAGGAATTCTCATTCTCCCTGTAGTTCATCTGAGTTTCATATCCAGGGAAAAATCAGTGCTGCCCCTGTGACGTAGCAGCAATGTCACCTCTGTCAGCTGGGTAGTTCCTGATGCTTTTCCCGTGGCTTGTCACAAGCTGCTGGCTCCTCTTCTAAGGAATCACAGGGAGCAGAAACACATGCCAGTGACTGAATGAGCTCTGCAATACGGATTGTTTCAGATAAGACCTGGCCTCATTACAGGGCAGTGTCCTAGCTCCCACCTTTTTGCCAAAGAGTAATCCGTGGTTTAAGAACCTAGCTTTGAGAGATGGGAACTGGATGGGTTTCGTAGTGCGGTAGTGAATTCGATTTATCGTCTCTGCTGGGTAGCCATCCAGGACAGGTATTTGTCCAGAACCTTGTCTCCTGTGGCACTTTTTATTCTGGAGAGGTCCCATGGTTGAGCTAGCTGAGCCAATGAGTGGTGTAAGTCAGGAATACAAATGCTGCAAGGAAAAGAAGTCTAGGACTGGAACAGAAGGTGGGGAGGAAGGAAGACAGCTGGTCAGTGTATAGAGTTGTATAGGGCTACACTGCTACAGATCAAAACTGTGTTTTGGTTTTTTTGGCAGAGGTTAGAAAATTTTGTTATGATTTTAATAGAAGGGCGCATTTGAATGGTGATTGGGAGAGAAAGAGTTTGCACAGTAGTGGTTTGTGCTGTGGCCAGCTCTGGTAATTTTAGTCCTCCAGTTTTAAGTGTAGCTGTGTTCACTAGTGTTCCTTTTCCATTCCTGCCCTTCCACATTTTAAGATAAGTAAGCACTTGAGCAAAACTAAGTAGACCAAAAGGTTTGGGAATGTTGGAGTTCTCAGTGTTCTGCATAGCCATGACTCTTGGAAAAGGGGAGTGCTTGTGCAGTTCCTCTGCCAACTTCTTGTTTTAGATAGACACCGGGATACACAAATCAGTTCTGCTGTGCTGTAGGAGACATTGTCTTTGTCTGTCAGTGACAGTTGCCTCAGGGATATGTTGTTTCCACTGTGGTGGGGCTAAAGGCAGTGTGTGTCGTTCTTCCCCTGCCCCCCTGCCCTTGTGTCATTCTAAATTGCACAGCAGGTTCATGTTGTAGAGCTGTCTACTTGGCTTTGCCCTGGAGGATACTCCTGCATGTTTTGTGCCCAGCATTGTGGTTTCTTTAATGTTCTCCTATTTCCTTTCTCTTTTTTTATTTACTGAACTTGAGTGTTTTGTTTGTGTTTGTGTTTTAATTCCCTGCCATGCTAGCTCCCCCTCTCTCCACCGGGGACGGCAGCTCAGTGCTTGAAGGACGGAGGCACAGTGAGAGCAAAACACAGACTGAGTCCATGCAGTCCCAGCTTTCTCTCTGTTTCTCAGCCAGTAAGTCCAGGGGGTGCAGTGCTTCACAGCATCTTTTTCCGACCCCTTCCTCCACCCTTCCCATTTCTCCTTACCTAAGATTTTTCCTTTCCTCAACTTCCTTCCAAAATGTTGATTTTTCATTTCCAGTACTCCAGAATAAAAAGAAATCATCTCCCTTCCTGCAAAATACCCTCCTTTGCACACTGAAATTTTCCAAACATTTCCTTCCCTTTCTGAAAAAAAAACCAAAACAACCCAGAACCTCATCCTAGCTAATTTCATTCCCTTGGTTTCATCTGGGTGAGATGTGGAGTTCTTTGCAGAGACACTGTCTTTTGGGGTTTCCTGGGGCAAGTCACTGCATCTCTTAGTTTTCCTTGTGGTAGATGGGGTCAGTGGTGCAGGTCTGCTTATGGAGGGGATGCACGAGACTGAATTCAGTCTCACTTGTCAGAACTTCTGAGGACCCCAGACACAGATGGTGCTCAGAAGCACCAAAGGAACAAAAACCAGTCTTTTCAGACTACTTTAAGGTGCTTTGAAAGGGAGGCTGTGGCTCCTGAAAGACCCCAAAGCATTTTTGAATCCATTGTCAGGTGCTTTGAGTGAAAATCCTGGGACAGTGTTGGCTCTGAAGAGCATTTGTCTGTCGTGAGCTTTACCTTGTGTGTCTGTCTTGCTAGCTCAGTTAGCTGGTACTATGCTTAGTCTATGAGTTATGGTAAGTTCTGCCTGATATCTCCTGAACTGGCTACCTCTGTAGAGGAGCCTGTGGCTGAAAAACTCTGAAGATGCATATGAGAAAAGCTAGTAGGTTGGAGAAAATCTAGGTGGAATTCACAGCCTTTCTCCTGCACAAACATGCTGTACTAGCTGCCTGACTATTTAAAGCGATAGTAGAAGGATCTTTAGTGTGAGCTGGGAACATCTGGAATATTTTATTCTCTTCAGGTCAGTCTAAGAAGGAAGGAACAGGCATGCCCCCTTCTGTCTCTTCCTGTCGTATTTCCCTGGTTTTCTACACACAACACCAGTATCTCATACAATGCAGCAGTTGGAGCATCTCTGTTACTTGTTTTTGAAGTAACTCAAAGGATGTCAGACTGCTGGTTTGTAAGATGCAATGGGAAAGGTGTTTTGCCTAGCCAGAATGGAAGGGACATGATCTCTTCTGAAGTCCTTTTGCTGTGAGCTGTCCATCACTGCTCTCTTATTAATTCCATCCTCTTGCTCATGGCAAGGCCCTGCTTGGTACAGTGAGGAGTGCCGAATCACTTCTCTGCCAAGTGGGTCAGTGTTCTCCCACTTCGCTTCCCTCCACGTTGAGATTTGCAGTGGTTTGGATGTCCCTACTTTCTTCAGTCCCATCTTGTACTTGCCCTTGTGCTGCTCTGTCACTACTCCGACCACTGTTTTAGGTCGCCCTCAGACTTCCTCCAGCATCAGTGTAATTCCTGCTGTGCTTTTTGCACCGGTGCCCGAGTGGCCCCTGCCAAGCAGTGTCTGGCCCAAGTGATGTGACAGAGGCAGGAGAGCAGGTAGAAGTTACTGGGACATGGATGTGTCTGTGTGCCGACCGGGGCTGGGGCTGTGTGTGTCTGTACTTCTTTGTTGGTTTTTATTTTACTTTCTAATTTTTGTTTGTTTATCGTTTTAACGCTTACATTTGTTTTGCAGCTACACAGTCTTGTGAAGAGAAGCTTCATGCCTGGGACAGCCCAGGGCAGACATTGGAGTTAGAGCGTGCT
Organism: Callaeas wilsoni; assembly: GCA_013398955.1. Lineage (NCBI taxonomy): Eukaryota > Metazoa > Chordata > Aves > Passeriformes > Callaeidae > Callaeas > Callaeas wilsoni. Next base: position 281 of record VWPU01021681.1, on the reverse strand, counting down.
CGGTCGGAGCCTTTGCTAACTCCAGTAGTTCCCTTTGTACTTAACCGAGCACCGTGTAAGTTAGCAGCTGGGTAGCAGTAGTGGAGTAGCGCAACTCATGCTAGTTACCCTAGATGTAAAGCTCCCTCCTTTCTCCTCCCCTGCCCCTCTCCCCGTCCGTCCGAGCCGGGCCGGGGCTGAGCGCTCCGAGCTGGCGCGGTCGGTGCCGGCGGGAGGCGCGGCCGCAGGAGCCGGGCGCGGGGAGCGGGGCCGCCCTCAGCCCGCCCCGCCCGCGGCCGCCG
>VWPU01021679.1:0-13449 GCA_013398955.1 Callaeas wilsoni | reverse complement strand
GGCAGAGCCTCGCCCGGGGCCCGCAGCGGCTGCACCTGCACGGCCCGGCTGGGCCCGGCGCTGTGCCCGCAGCGGCTGCTCCGGCCCAGCCTCGCCCGGGGCTCCCGCACGGCCGGGCCCGGCCCCCCATGCCTGCCTCGGAAGAGCGCCGCGCCAGGGGGCAGGAGAGCGCTGGCGGACTGTGCACAGAGCTGGTGGTTTGACAGACACTTGTTCCACACCCGGGCTTTGGACACCCCAAACCTGCCCCCCCCCCTTTGTCCCTTAAGAAAGGAAGTTTTCTTATTTTTTCTCCTGCATTCTCAAATTATTACTTTAGTATAACTTGCGGGAGGGTACAGGTCTTTGTACACGAAGACATTCTGTTACTACACAGTACATACTGCAAGACACTGAATACTATATATATATATACAGCAATTGCATCGAATGGTTGTATGCAATCTGTAAAACTCGTTGCACACCAATAATCCTTAGGTTTATACTAATTTTTTTAGCACTAGAATATCCAATGATAAAATAACATCATTACAAGTCTCATATTCTCATTTTCACATTATACATTTTTTATAGGCACATATGTATATACAGTGGCTATTTGCATAACCAGTTCTATATTCCAAAACAGCCCTTGTGAATTAAGAGAGATTCTGGAAAGATGTGTTTGTTGCTGAATTTGACTTAATATTTATTTCTTCAGTGCAGCTGCAGATGTTCTCTGCAATGCAAAGTCCATTAATTCTCCATGGCTCTTGGAAAAAGTCAAGATGATGGCAATATGAATGCAGCTTTGCTGATATACTTCAAAAAATACAGTAGCAATCCATGTCCATAGGGTCAATCCAAGGTAATTTTGGAAAGAAGTGCGAGATGGGACTATAGCAGCAGCTTTACTGTCTTTTAAGGACAGATTGGAGAAAACATACACAAGTTGTTCATAACAAGTAAGGATTTTCCAGTTCAAAAAATTAATTTTACTACATAAGAAACAAAGGGGTGAAAATGCAAAGTAATTAATCACAAGGTACTATTTAAATCAAACTTTTCAATATACAGAGTACTTATTCCACTTAACATTTTGTTTAGAGGAAAAGCTAAATTACAATCTCCCAATAACAATGCAGAAAAAAAATAGCTTTTCTTATACCCCTCAAACAAATTAGTTTTGGTTTTACACATTGATGTAATTTCACAGAATTTTTTAACTGCTGCCAATAGTGAGCTGAAGTCCACTGAGACACCAACACATTCCAGATCATTATGTGAAACTAAGTATAAAATATTATTTCTGGTATCTGTCCATCTTCTATTGATGTACCATTGTTGTTACCTGGTGAACTATAAAAGACAAAGCATGTTTTGCTAGCAGTAGGAGATTCATGGATCACTTTCTTCAAACCTTTTGTTCCATAGTGGGAATCAGGACCCTGAAAAACATCACAAGAGATTAGCAACAGAATGGAAGTGGGCAAGACCCAAAAATTGCTGATGTTCAAACACTACTGACTTGGGCTATTTTAGAAGTATAACATTTCTGTACCCACATCATATAAATTACATATGAAATCACAGACAACAGAAGCAAGGGCCCTATGTCTAAATAACAAAAATAAATTTCTCTGACAACAGATTTAAACCAGTTGATTTTATCCCACTAGTAATGAATACTTTCTAGTATTTCTCCTTATCACACAGGTTGTCTATATTCTTACTTAGTTCCCTGCCTCAGCTTCTTTTAATGTGCAATATTTTTTCCAACCCACTCAACTCTGATTTCTGTATACAGAATTATATTTAGAAGAATATTAAAAAGGTTTTAAGAAATAAATTTGTCCACAACACTAAGGGGAGACTTTCTGAGAACGAGTAATTCTTGCCTATTATTTCAGCACTACTATATAAAAAGAGATTAAAAAAAAGCTGTTTTCTTGACTTTGGCTAGTGGTTAGAATATGCTTGATAAAAGAAATCAAATTTTGATGGAGAGCTGCCAGATTATGTATTCTAAACAGTGCTTTTTTCCCCACACAGAACCAGTGACTTCCATTAGAACTCATTCTAACTCCTACATCAAGCAAAAAAGTGAGAAGGCACAAAGGATCCAGTTAGGAATTCCATGCTGTGGCACAGAAGAGATGTAACAGTCATACACGCTACAGTGGAGTTTTAACTTTACATCCTTCTTTAGCCCTAAACTTAAAATAAATTCAAGATCTAGAAGACACTTTCCCATCAGAAGACTGGTGAAAGAACAACTCTTGCATCAAAGTGACTCTTCCGTACTGTCAGCCATTCTTACTTTCAACGTTGCACAAGCTGTGTAGCAAACCGTGGGCAGAATCTCTATGGGCTCTTTGAACATAACTCTGAAGGTACTGGCTGTTCCATCACAGCTAAACCCGGTGTCGTTCTGTCCTAGCGTCTGGTTCTTCTCATAATCAATTATCTGCACAAAAGCATGAAAATGGTTTTTTTATGTTTACAAGCGTGAGAAAGGTTCTGATTGTACGCACGTGAGAAGGTGACAAGCAAACACTTGCCTACCCCACCCAGCCTAGCTGCAAGGACAGTGCAATCTCAGCTGGGAAGGAGCTGTGATTTCCTGATACCGCTGGAGCTGACGCGGCAGCTCGGAACGACGGCTTGCGAGTTTTACGCGGGCTGCGGGCACTGCTCCAGTCGGGTTAAAGTCTGTGCTTGGGAGATGAAGAATAGCTCTCAGACCTTCAGCTTCTGACCTTCATACACAACATCTAATCCTGTGCTTAGATTTGCTGATCTCTGTATACCTACACAGCCCACATGAGGGAAGTTCATTCGCTGGCTGTGGCTGGTTTAGAAAACAAGTTTTTACAGATAATGTAGGCAGTCAATGACACCTTCATAAAAGAAAACAAGAACTTGTGCTGTTACGTTTTACACAATTTATTTATAATCTTGATTCAGTATGAAAATTACACTCAGACCATACAATATTTATTTTGCCTTCAATTTCAGTGGTGAGTAAGAATCACTAGTTCCAATGTAGTAATAGCAGATACCTCCCTTCCAATTTTGGATTGCAGTCCTGATCCATGCTGCCCAATACCTCTTGCAGAAGATGGATATCAGAGCTTTAGAGCAGAGCACTTCTCGTGATTACTGCACTAAGAAGAATCCTACCAGTTTTAATAGTTTCTTATTAACTTGCCATATAATTTTTAGTATTACCCAAATGAAATTAAGCTTTATTCTAGGAAAAATGTACTCTCTTTTTTTCCCCAGCCACAATCAATAGAAATATTAACAATTATAATGCTGAAGTCCTAAGCCCTTTCCACATAAAAGATTTATTTGCAGTATATGTTATCACTCTTCTATGAAAAGTTTTAGATGTTTAACTGTCTGAAACTCTGCTAGTACTGATGCACAGCCAAGAAGAAAGCTAGAGGCACAAGACTTAACTATCTGAAAAGACTGTGACAAGAAAGTTTCAGATTCATCAGTTATTAGGGGTACTTCCAGGATAAAGAAAACCTATATAAGATGGATGGCCTTAATATGAACCATAAAGGTTTATTTGGTCTTTCAGTTTGAATCAGGAAGATCTTTTTCAACTGAGTCTTCTGATCATTCCCACTTAATATGCATTGGTTTGCTCTGAAAAAAATCTAAATTCTTTTCAGATTAAATAAATCCAGCAAACATCCTGAGGGAACACACCGAATGCTTGCATCTGCTAACAGGAATTCAGGTGAGAGGGTCCAAAAAGAGTTTATGTGAACTAAAAATCCCCAGATATGTTTAGTATAGCTGCTAGGTTCCCGAGATCAACTCTTTTGTTCTAAAGATCCTGTCTAGTGCACTATGGTGCTCATTTACATGGATGTATAGTTTGACAAAACTAAACTGAAGGTATTTCAAATAGAGGAATTTGCAAGTGAGCTTTTAAAGTGAGGAATGTGGAAAAGCCAAATTCCTTCCAAACCTCATTCCAGATACATTCTGTTTGGAACATCATTAAGAGGAAAGGCACAACATTTTTTCATTAGGAGACAGACACAAAATCCCTATCCTTAAGTACAGAGTAGTCAGATAATAATAATAATCACATAGGAAGCAAAAGACAATTTGTCATTTAAACAGAATGTCCACTAATGAACTGAAACAGCAATTCCAGCACATGCTAGAAGTCTAGAAAGATAGGGACAATAGAATTTCTGCCCCTATATGAAGTCACAGACTACTTATTTCACAAAATTTCTCATGCACCTAATAAAATCAATGTGGCACGATAGTACCAGGTTATGAAATACACAGCACAGGGTAAAACTGTGCCAGTCATGGAATCCTAATATCTTGTTATAAAGCTTAGAATCAAAACAAAACTAATCTCTGTAAGAAAAAGAATTCAAATAGACTGAAATTCCACACTTATAAACGAAAAAAAAAAATAGTGCTGGATCAATACTACTAAAAGACAATCCTGACCACAACATTCTAAGGGATCTAGCAGCCTACAAGAGCAGGAAATACAATTTTAGTGGTGTCTTCAATTACCTGCTGGGACTGGGCAAGGGTCACATCAGGGCATGAAGCTGGGGGGACATTTTTAGATGCTATCACTGGCCACTTCATGAGCCTGCTAACCAATTGCTCAGCAGGAAGAAACGCAACCCTTGATTTGGTACTGAGTGATGAGCAGGATCAGATTCAAAATTTCATAATGGAAACACTAAGTAACAGTGTCTGTAATATTCTTAGAGTCAACACTCCCACATGAGTAACAAAAGCAAATGCCCCACAGCTGTGCTAAATTTCAAAAAGAGGAAAGTGAGGAAGCTTGTTCAAAAGAAACTAAAAGGAACAGTTAGGAAAATCAAATCCTTATAAGAAGCATGCAGGCTACTGAAGGACATAACATAAAAAAGCAAGTACCAGTACATATCTCCTATTAGGAAAGGCTTGAGAAAAGGGGAAAAAAGCTGGATGTTGGGAAACGCCTACACTGAAAATGATTGAAGGACAGGAGAATACAGGAGAGAGGGAGCAGAGTTCCATAGTGTTCTTCCTTTTGCCTAGTCACCCACTTATGCCCACTTGTGACAAAACACAGTTTAGACTCCTGGCCTATCAATTGCTCCCTCCCAAATATAGACCAAACCTTTTGCAAGTGCTACAAGTGTAGTTCCTGTACAAGCCTATTTAAACATAATATACTGTACCTGTATATTAACTTGATAGTCTGTGGGTCCATGAATAGATCCATATAATCCAAATCCCACTATGGAAATTCTTCTGTTAACTGTGAACCTGGTAAAACACAAACCAAGAAAGAAATTCAAACATCTGTGGTGAGTGTGTTACCTTATTTCAAGTAGGAAAAAGACTCTCACTGAAGAGTAGGGAAGTAAACTGAGAATGGCATTGCATTTTTCTAAAATAGCATTTTTATTTAGATTTCAATACTAAGAAAAATGCTTTGTCAACTTTATAAGTTAAAGCTTTGCTAATTCCTCAAGATATTCAGTATTACTAAACAAAACATAACCAGATTCTTTTCAGTATCGCAAAAACAAAAACTGAGCAAGACTTGGTATTTCAAAAAGGAATATACAGATAACACCCAATCATTCCAGAATGCACCCAATTCTCCCGAACCTCATTCTTTGCTAGTTTGTATTTTACGTGTGTAATAGCCAAAGTTATTAAAAAAATAGGAAAAGATCAAATGTGTGCACCAGAGCCGGCATGTTTGCTACTGTATCTTATACCAAAAAGTCAGAATTGAATTATTTGTTCCCTTTCTCCCCACACATTTGTGTCTCTCCTTCAAAACGTTTCTCAAGTCCTACCTAATGCGGTCGCTTGTTCCACTGTAGCCCCAGCGACTCTCCACCTGCTGGAACCTGTTAATGCTGCATTCTTTTCCTCTAAGGCAACACCTTGGTCGGTCAATATAATCTACTTTAGGTTTAGGATTGACGGTAAAGTGCAGAAAGAGATTTACCACTTCCCGATCCGACAAGATTCCAGATTGAGCAGGGCCTGCGAAAACATAAAACTTCTAAGATTATTTGAAGGATTACTCCAGCTGTTGTATTTAAACCACACATATTCACAAATTGAAGACAACAATAATATTTTCCAATGGCCAAAGCAGAATCTGCAGAATGTTTTGCTTTCATTTGTGCATCACAACTCTTATTAGTACAATATTGATAACAGAATTGAGTGTTAAGCATCTAAACGCAGTTAAACAGCACCGCGAGATGGTCTAACAGTAAGACAAAGAACTCCAAAACTCACCTGCTGCAAACTCTTCAATAGTCATTAGTGGAAAACGGATTAAGGAAAGAGCTCTTCCAAGGACTTTTTGTTTGTTCCCGAATGTCACAGGCAGTTGTTGTCTTTGACATTCTGCTTCTGCCCAGCGAACAACAGCTCCAAAGAGCCTACTTTCTCGAATACTGAGAGTGTCCCTTTCTAGAACTGCACATAATGTATCTAGAAAAAAACAAGTTAGCAGCTTTAGATCAGTTTTCATCCAAGCCAGTAACAATGCTACATTATGTAAGCTTAAAATACTAAGTACACACTAAGAATATTCATTATAAGACTATTAGCTTTGTCTTGCTGTTATATGTTATATGTGTGTGTATACATATATGTATTACAAATAATTTATCTTACATAAAAAGAAATCTCTCAATGACTTATAGACTTCAAACTAGAAATTAATTTTCTGGCTATGAAGATAGGATAAGAAATTTCTTCTTGATTCCTAAGAGTGTAACTAATCTCTGTAGTGACAACCAATATCCTGAAGAATCGCCATTGCTAGGGCAAGATCAAAACTGGAAGTGACCAAGCAGTGAATGCTCACTACTAAAACACCAAGTTACTCACGATGACAGTGTCATATTCTCATCTGGGCAGCCACCTGCCCATCTGGATCAACTATAGCCACAAGCAGCTATAGCTGTGCACATAAACTATAGTTCTGGTGCACACAAAACCAGTTTAAAGATACATGAAAGTCATCTTAAGCATTGATATATTTGCCATCCACAAAGCCTGAAGGTGAAACATAAGATCTGAGGCAACATACATGTTTTACAATAGCAACTCATCCCGTATTTATTACTCCTTCTGGCTTTCTTTGAATAACAGGTATGCACAAATTATCATAGAATACAATTCCAAAAAATAATCAGGTTTTTATATTCTGAATCTTCTGTCTTTGGGAAATTTTATCTGCCTTTAATTTAAGTGAGGCATGTTTGCAGTTATAGAAAACAGCATACTGGAAAGTCAAAACAGATTGAGACTTACCAAGACTATAGATCACTCACAGTCTGGGTACAAATCCCACTGAACATGAGTTAACAATGACTTTAAAATTGCTTTAAGCAGTGAAACACCTTCCTTCAGTCTGAATTCTTCCTACAATCTAGCTGAATTGGAGTAAAACCTTAGACACATACAGTAGCAATGAAATTGAGTAAGCAAATTTGTAACTGCTAGCTTTTGATAGACAATTAAACAGAGCAGTTTATGTATTCAATTTTTAAAGCAGATTTCATTAATTGTACCTGATCTGTGCAACTTTGAATAGATAAGTACCATGTGGCAACAGAACAGTGTGATTCCTGCTGCACATGAAAAGCAGGTATGGATGCCTCAGGGATGAGGCACAACCCTCAGCAAGTGAAAGCTTTGGCTTCAATAAAAAGTGTGGTGTCACCACAGCGGGAGCCCTGGGACACCATCACTACTCAAATGGGGACACAGTGCAGTGGAACCCAGCTCAGGAGTGAAGCCCAAAGGATAGCCAAGAAGGGGAGAAGTGCTTGGGACTCTGCATACTCAGATGGGGAAGGAACTGTCCTGGGGTACTGTCATTTCATGCTCAGGACACACAGAGTGACTCACCTATGTCGATGTCTGTAAAGCCTTCTGCACTTATGGCATCCATAGTGCTTTTGTCTATTGTATCAAGACAAAGACTAGCAAGCTGAGGTTCATCAAACAAACGAGCCTGAAATGATAAATACATCTTAAGCATGAAGTTGACAAACTGCCAATCTTAAAAAGCAAGCATTTTTACTCTAGTATAGACATAAATTAAAATAGATTGATTTGTCTAAGTACTCTTTGTGTTTATACCTTAAAGAGCACTTAAAATCTCAAAGGAGTACATAATTAAGGAGAGTTCGTAATTTCCCTCCAATTAGCAATTTTCCTAATAACTCAAAACTAAACTTAAATTTACCTACTTGAGTAAGCAGCATAAAGGCATTATCTGCTCGGAGATGCTTTGTTAGGAAATCCACACAATGTGCTTCCAGGGCAGGGACTGCATACTTTTTAGCAGTGTATAAAGTAGTCATGACTGTTTCTGGACCGATTTGAACTTCATCTGAATAAAGAAACCTATAAATCAATACACAAATACGGATTATAAAAACAGATCTTTAGAGGGGCAGCCAAACATAACAGTCTCTTTGCATTTCGAAAACAGGCCAAAGATTTGCACTGTGAACAGTGCAACAGTTGACCTCATAGCACTTTTACAAATCAAGAAGGTAAGTTAAAAGGTTCAAGAAAGACTCTTATGTTAACCTAATGGCATACGTTTGTTTTAAATATGTATTACTCCCTAAGACTGATCTGGCTGTAGCAGTTATACATAGCTCCTCAACTGTAAACAACAGCTGAGCTGCAGAATTGCTTAACCTACGAATGCATCTCTCAGTTCATCAGGAAAATATCAATGCACAACCCTCTATGGCTGTATTCCTGAAATTCGTTTACTGACAGTGTACACTGGCTTCCCCTCCACGAGGGAATAGTGTCAAGGATTTAGATTGTGAGAACATCTTACGTCAAAGTTACCCCTCTGTAGTATTCAGAGAGGAAAGGGAGTACATTCTAGCAGATGACCTTGACTCTTCTATTCCAGCCACAGCAAAACACTCTGGCTTGTCTCCACTGCTTGAGGCAAGAGGATTGGATGAGATTTTAGCATAAGCTGTGAACCAGAAGATAGGAGCCTCCACCAATATCAGGAAAAAAATCCTGCTTCCTGAGCAGTTGTTATTTTGGACTAGACAAGATAAGATTAATTTTAAGGTTCTGTACGGAAAATATGACTTTTTAAAAATAACTTTTCTTACAGGTGACATTTAAGATAATTTTGCAAAAATTCATCAGCCTTTCAGATAACAATCAAGAATAGTCTGTGATTTACAAAAATACATTTGTCCCCAACACATAGGTAATTAAACATAATAAACCAGGGCACACTAGCAAATGCAAGAATTCCACAATGAAAACCAAGTCTTTCCTTTATATTTCTTAGTATTTGTTGTTCAGAACATCCTGGAAATGAATGACATACTGACAGAATGTGTGTTTAGAAGGGCTTTTAAATGTAGCAATCAGCAGTTTGTATCCAACAAGAGAAACTTTTGAAAGTAATAGACTAGTTAAACTTCCTTGCAACACGGAGAAATTGAACTAATATAAACCTAGAAATAAGGTTTCAACTGAAGTTCTTCACTGTTTATATTTCTTAGATTCCGAGAAAACTAATTCTCAGTAGTTGCTAACACACAACTAAATATGCTGGTCAACATTAAATTTGCTGCCACAATACAGGTACACATTTATCATGACAAGACTCCAGTCTACTCAAACAGCCAGCTTGCACATCACTTTGGAGATGTGAACGATGCTCTAGATTACTTTTTTAAACTGGATTTAAATTGAACAGCATTTAGGAAGAATTAATTGAATTAAATGCTAACTTTATTTTAAAAGTAAAAGTTTCACACAGTTCAATTAGAACTGATTTATGAAAGCTATGAACTATTATTACCTGCTGATGAAAACAATGGGCTGACTTGCTAGTCACAAATGCTGACAAATTTACTTTTATGAAACTATTTCACAGGTACACTTGTGCATACTAAATTGATGAGCTCTTCATTAAAGCACTAGAACAGTGCATTTACATTTTGGTTCTAAGATTTAAAACAATCAGTTTAAAATGCCATAACTTTTGTTGCATGATTTTATAGGAGCTTAGAGTCCAAATCACATAAGAGTTGATTAACAAGCTGTAAAAAAAGCAATACTGCCATGCAAACTACACTATGCATTTTACCTAATTAAAAAAAAATAAAATTCCAAATTGGCTTTGGAACATGAGTTTGGTTTTATTCCTTAAGAGAATCAAATCTGAAGGCAATGAAGTGACACACCAGAGGAGCTCATCTGGCTTGTGTTTCACTTTCTGCTATACCTTCCAAAGAAACAGGGTGCAGTTCTAGGTGTGTCTTCCCTCCAAAAATCCCCTGCCCATATGTGCCAAGAGCCGTGTTTCTGTGTTAGCTCCCCGCTCTGTGGCACGCCTGAACCAGCACAGCTTTATGTTCCCACCACTGTTCCTCGTCCACTTAACTCAGGGGGACTGAAGCTCTCGTACCCTTCCCCCTTGCCTTCTTCCCTCCTCTCTTTCCTTGTGAGACAGAAAAAACCTAATTTTATTGGCACCCAGGATGAGGGAATGGGAAGCTGGGGGTGCACGTGCATACTGGAAGAACATTTTTAGTGATCTGAACAAATGATTTTTCCAAGTGACCATTCAATCATTCACTCTGCGTAAGCCTCTCATACATTTTACGCTACTTTTCTTTACTCTCAAGTTAGCACTTCCTTCTCCCCTTGTTTGAGCATCCTCTCAGTAGCTGAAATGTTTTCACCATTATAAAAGCACACAGGAATCTTTTTTTCCAGTTAGCCATGATTACTGCTTTATTTACTGCTTGCCAAAATTCTCTGCAAAGATTTTTGGAAGACAGACTGCTAACTTGTGCCATATCATCACTTTCGTTTATACTATGATCAAAGGACAAGTTAGCTTATTGTAAAATATGAACGAAAAATTTTTGAAAACTCTTATTAAAACCAACAAAAAGAACCTCTAAAGCAGAACCCTACTGAGACTTGAATTTTCTTGATCATTGCTATTCAATTTGTAGTTAGAAACATACCAAAAAAAAAGTTGCTTCATTGGGAAATAGATTCAAACTTTCTGACTTTTGATATTATTTCAGCTCTTAAGTATTGTCAAACTACTTCAATTTTTAAGAAAAACTCTTTGACTTTAATTTACAAGCAGCATTTGTCAGTAGACCTTTATGAAACACAATCTACAGACATGACTTATCAAACCACATGAGTAAATAAAATGGAAATGAGCTGAGGAACATTAAATAATTAGTAAATTATACCTAGAAAGTTTTGCATTGCTTAAACATTTCCTTTACCTGATGTTCATTTGCTATGTGTATTCAAAGATCCTGACTTAATTTCTAGCCAATATACCTCAAACTGGTATTTGCAAACATTAAAGAAATGTTCTGTGAAGGGTAACCATCATTACCTGACCAGTTTAGTAATGATAGATAAAAGAGGCCAACAGCAAAAGGTATCATTCCTGCCTCTTTCAGTCAATGCCAGGAAAAGACCCCAGGTTGTTTCCAGCATGGAGGAAGTCCAGTACTGGCATGTATTAAAGAAGCTCTCACTAGATATGTTTTTAACAAGGTATTGCAATGTATATTTATTTCAATATAAGCTCAAAGAAATAACATGGAAGAATGTCCTAAAGAGCTGGCATAGACAGCAAACCTGAGATGTTTCAGCAGTCCACCAGTGTGGTGATATTCAGACAAGATACAAGTATAATCATTTACTGACGCAAGTGCCCTGGCCATTACGTACTGGCAGCTCTACCAACACAAGATGGCTTTTGTTTGCCTCTAACAACATCTCTTCACTCACTTCTACAGTTTTCAAATACCATGCTTCTTATCTTTACTTAGAAACCTCTTGGAAATCTCTGTTTCTGTGTTTCTATTTTTACCCAAACTTCTCTTATCATATCCACTTTTCACTGTCCAGTGTTTTTTCCACATATACATAGACAAACGCATACATGTGCACTGTCATTTACTTGTAACCTTTGAAACCAATTTGATTGAAAGACACTTCCCACTACCTCTCTCTCTCCTCTGCACAAAAAATCCACAAAGAACAGTTCATTTGCTAACAGCAACAGAAAGACATTGCTGCTGCATGGGGGTTTGTTGGGCTTTGTTCACAGCACTTGCTTTAACTCCTGTGTCCACGATTACCTAAGGACCAGGTGACTCTTCTCACTGTTCCCATCTGTTAGGCCTCAGAAAAAAAGCAGGTTGCCAAGACTCTAGAGTTTTTCCCATTACAAAAAACTTCAAGACACTACATATTTTTTTTCAGGCAATAATATTACTTGTTTCCCAAATGTTCATTACAGAGAACTGTTTTATATATTTTTTAGCTTTGCCTAGCAGAGTGGTTTCTTTGATAAAAACCTTAAGGTTATGCAACTTAATCGTATTACCACACCACAGCCCTAGGCACAAATAAACTGCTAGTAACTGTTTCTATGAACACCTTAAATTTTATTTGCCACTACACTGAGTAAAGAGAAATGATAGGTAAACTCATCAGTTTTGTGAGCATGCGAACTAGCAGATCCTATTCTGCCCAAATTAGCAATCAGTAATACACTTTATATCCTTTTTGCTATCACTGCACTGCCAGTCTCACACTGAGATGGTCTGGGAGTAAAAATCAGCCGGTTACTGCCGTGTGCTGCATCCTCCCTTCTCTGCCCAAGTACGATTACAATGGGTGTTATTGTGGCAAAAAGATATAAGAACTTATTACCATTGCCGACAAAGAAAAGTGAAAAGGAAGATGACTAAGACTTCAAAGTAAGTATCAAATTTCAAGGTAAGTATCAAATGAAACTAAAAGCTTGGTAAAACAGTCTCTGTCCCTTCTTAGTTACTATAAGAAGACGGTGGATAGTTCCAACACCAAGGGGACCCATTAATTCCCATCATTTTACTTTAACAAACCAAAACACTGAATCCAAGAGCCCAACCAGATACCCACCGAGTACTTCCCTAAACGGACAGTCAGCTGCCATGGAACTAGGGCACTTCTCTCGGGAAAACAGTGCAGGGTAAAGAACAAGAAGGGACAAAAACACGTTGGCGGGGCGGTGTGACCTTGCGTGGAGCCCACAAGGTATTTCCGCACCTTCCCTGCATCTCCCTCCAGGGACGGGCAGTAGGGAAAGGCCGGGCTCTGTGGGGACAGGAGCCGGCAGGGGCCGCGGAGCGAGGAAAAGGCACCGGCGGCCAAGCGGGGCCCCGGCGCGGAGCCCCCTCCGTGCGCGGCCGCCCCCGCCCCGCGCTGACCTGAGGAGCGCCAGGAAGGCGGCGGGCTCCACGTCGGGCAGCTCGATCTCGGCCGAGGTGGTGGCCATGCCGCCGTTGAACATCGCGTCGAACACGGCGCTGCCGGCCGCCAGCACGAAGCGGTGGGCGGGGATGCGCTGCTGGCCGG
>VWPU01021676.1:0-59104 GCA_013398955.1 Callaeas wilsoni | reverse complement strand
GAGGGACCGGGGGGACACCGGGAGCGCCATGGACGCGCCGTCCGCCGCCGGGCTGGGCGGGGCTGACCCCCAGCTCCAGCGCTTCATCGAGGTGGAGACGCAGAAGCAGCGCTTCCAGCAGCTGGTGCACCAGATGACCGAGCTCTGCTGGGTACGGGCGGCGGGCAGGGCCGCCGGCTCCGGGGACCCGGTCGCGATGGTGGGGCAAGGCGGGCTGGGAGGCCGCGCAGACCTTTGTCCCCGGGGGGAGGAGACTGATGGGGACAAAATGGAGCGGCCGTGGGAGCAGCCCCAGCTCCGGTGAGCATAGAGCGGGAGGGAGCGGCTCTCCGGGAACGGCGGGGCGGGGAGAGCCACGCGTGGGGAGGGCTCAGAAGCGCCCGAGGGTTGAGGGTCCCGAGAGGATCAGGATCGCGAGGTGGGAGAGACGCCAGCGTGTCCGAGGGCTGGAGATGCCCAGAGGCACGGCCGCGGGGTGGGGATGGGGTGGTCGGGCTGCGGGACCAACGGGACCCCGCTGTGTGCAGGAGAAGTGCATGGACAAGCCGGGCCCGAAGCTGGACAGCCGGGCTGAGACGTGCTTCGTGAACTGCGTGGAGCGCTTCATCGACACGAGCCAGTTCATCCTGAACCGGCTGGAGCAGACGCAGAAATCCAAGTCGGCCTTCTCGGAGAGCCTGTCCGACTGAGCCGGACCCAGCCCCCGCCAGGCCAGGCCCTCGCCCATGCCCACTCCTGGTCATTCCGCTGCCCGAAGCAGCCAGGATCAGCTCGGGGGGGGTTAGGATTTAATTAAATGCCAGTCTCGGGGAAGTTGCAGCCAGATGAGAGCCCACAACAGACACACGGACGCTCCATGTCGGGGTGATGTGCTGCTCCTGGCCCCGCGGGCCAGCGGCCACCTTGTGCCACGCAGGCAGCGTTTGGAGTGTGCCCCTCGGCTGAGCAGAGGGGTGCTGATGCTCGTTCCACGGATGCTCCCAGCGCTGTCGGGAAACTCGGCTCTGGGTGAGGCCAGCCCGCGGTCGCTGCCTTAAACAGTGCTGCACAAACCAGCCCTCCTGGGCACATCCTCACCTGCCCCCGAGCACCATCGCTGCGCTGCACAGGCCGGGACGGGCACCCTGAGCAAGAAGAGCATGTTGGGAACAGTGATCATCCCAGGCGGTGCCACTGCTGGAACGTACTTCCAGGCTTCCATAGGTAAATCATTCATATGGCCAAGTGACCAATTTTCACACTGCAGCACAACTCTGTCGATGCTGACTTGCTCCATTAACTGCTTTCCCTGGGTAAATGTAATAAATATTAACTGGGTCAATTTTTAATATGAGATTCTCCTTTGTTCAGGTAGATCACTGCTGAGAATGGAAAATCTGGCCTTCTTGCCACTCCCCCTCCTTCCCAGTGATCCTATTTATGGCAAAATTAGTAGGAAGGGGTCATAACTGTCTTCTGGCTAGAAGGCCTTTTCTGAATTCCGATTTTTAATTTGGTCTCATGAATCAGACTTGTTTCTGGGGGAGGCTGTGGCCTTTCCTCTTCCCCAAAAGGTTAACAGCTCCTGCTGTCCTGGAGAGTTGTTTCTTCAGAGAGACTAAATGCAGGGAATAACTAACTAGCTCCTTTATAACCTCATGCATTTACCTGTGGAGGTCACTGGTGGGAGGCCTGTGGGTGTGTCTTCTGGACCTCTGCCCCCAGGACACAAAGAGGAGCTTCAAACTGGAAAAACAACCAACTACCAATCGGCTCTCTGGGAAGGCAGCAGCATTTCAGCAGTGTTCATGTGCTGCATGGCTCTGGGAAGCCTGGAGTGACACTGACAGTGGTCTGGAGCTCTACACAGGAGCCTGCTAAAGCACTTCTGCACACAACCCGCGGCAGGGGCTGCTGGACAGAGCATGTGAGCTCCTAATGTGGGTGGCTTGTAGCCAGCAGCCTTCCTGGGAACAAACTCAGGATGTGTTAAACAGCTATGCAGATGTAAAGTCATGTCAGTGAGGACACAGTTGTCCAGTTATCTTTCAGAAACTTACCTCAATAGCTAAGGACTAGGTTCCCAGAGTAGGTGATTCCCTCTCCTGTCCTACCTTGAGTTTCTGTTAGGAAGCTCAAGAGTTCACACTTGAGCACTCACAGAGTTCTTCCTACCCCTGTGATCCTCCATGCCTTCCAGCGCTGGCCCAGCTCTTGGTATAAATGTATCATTCACCATGTGGTAACTGAACAGATCAGTTTTTAATAGAATACAGGAAGCTTCATCAACCTGCACAGCAGACGTTGCATGAAGAGGTTGGTCCCTCTGTAAGAGCCACAGCAGCATGTGGCAGCACCACTGAAGTTTCCCAGTTTGGGCTGTATTCTGTTTTTGGATGTGAATCTGTAAATAAATTCTAGCAAAGTGAGCAAAAACAAGTACTTGACAGAGGAATTTTTGCATTCATACTCTCTGTATGTCACCTTTAAAGCCAGACATCCATCTTCTCTCTGCATAACCTTAGCACCATGTTAGATCATTTTGTAACTGTTAATTCTGGTTTTAAAAAACAGTGTGAGCCTCCCCAAATGTGCGATCTGCCTCGGAGTCAGGGTTAGCACTGTGTTAGTGCTGCAGGCACTAACCTCTGCACAGCTGAGGTCTGGGTCCTGGTGAGGGCAGATCAGTTCTTCACATAAAAGAACAGTGAAGAAGCACAGGATGCCAGGAACTGGGCATTTGCCAAGGCTCCTGTCTGTAGCCACAGGAGGCTGCTGGCCCTGTCAGCCTCCTGTCAGTGTGGTGGTGCCTGGGGCAGGACAGGGTAGCTCAGCTCCTGCTCCTGCAGCAGCATGTTCAGCCTTGGCAGTGGGAGCAGGAAGCCAGCAGTTCAGACACTTCCTCGCCTGCTTTCACTTCTCTGCCTCCTCCTCCTCCTCCTCCTCTGCACTCTGCGAGCCCTTGTCCTCCGCGGGCAGCAGAGGCTGGTGCTGACAGGACTGATGTCTGTCTGCACTGCCCCAGGGCGGGTGTGGGTCTGCCCTGCCTGGCTGCAGGAAGAGGGGCAGGAGGTTGGGGGTGAAGGACATGTCCCTGAAGGCGTGCAGGAGGAAGATGCCGGACACGATGGTGAGGAAGCCGCTGATGGAGCTGATGATGTTGTCCAGCACCATGTGCTGCCACTCCTTGAAGAGGATGGCCGAGCACATCATGACTGCTGTGGTGAACAGCACGTAGTAAATGGGCGTGACCACAGAGGTGTTGAAAATGTCCAGGGCTTTGTTGAGATAGTTGATCTGGATGCTGATGCAGATCACCAGGCACACCAGGAGCACCCAGCCCAGGGGTTCTTTCAGGACTGGCTTCCCAGAGAACAATTCTTTCAGCGCAATTCCCAGGCCTTTGACGCAGGATACAGACAGTGAGCCAATGGCAGAGCAGACCAAAACATAAACCAGGACATTGCTCTGTCCGTAACGGGGTCCAGCCACAAAGATAAGCAGAAGGGAGCTCACCAGGACACACACAGCAAATACAATGAATCCTTGGGGAAAGAAAAATTCAAGAGCTCCATCAGAACACAGCAGCACCAGTGACAGATGAGACTGAACAGCAAGTAGAGATGAAGGACAGGCAGGTAACTGCCCCATCAGCCTTTCTGGCCTCCGTCTGAAGGGACCAGGGTTGGGAAGCCTGAGCAAAGCTGCAGAGACAGCAGCAGCTCCTTACAGTGTGATCACAAGTCAGGCTGTGGGGATACAGTCTGCTGGGAGGGGCAGGGGCACAGCCAGGCTCCACAGCACTAACAGAAGTGGGGGGCTTTTGACCAGTCCAGCAGGAGGCCCAGGAGGGTGGCAGAAGGCTTGGGAAGCCATGGCTGAATTCTGCAGACTGTGGTGGGATAAAAAGGAAAGTGCCACATCACAGAAATGCCCTGCCAGTGCTCCCCGCAATGAGGAGCAACATCTACCTGTTACACTGCTTTGCTCTTCTCCCCATGCTTCCTTCCTCCACCTCTTGTGGCTTATTTTGCCATTTGTGCCATTCTCACATCATATCCTTGCAACTTGATTCATTCTCTAACATAAACACCAGGACTACCTGATCTTGAGCATAACTCCTTGAATCACTCTTCTTCTGCCTGAATTTCCTCATCTGTCTTCTCTCAGCCACACCACTACCACCCTTACGTACAGGAATTCCCTCTGCAATTCCAGGTACTGCCACAGGCCAATCCCTTCTGCTGACAGCTGCACCTCATTCCCCTGCTCCTCACTTTTTGCATCTATACCTCACGGACAGTAAAAAACCAGCCCACCTGGTAACTGTTAAGGATTCCAGTGGGGTGTGCAGAACAAGAAACAGCTCAATTACCATTTAGCTCAGTCCTTTCCAATCTATCCCAGTTGTATCCCGGCTTCTACTGTCATTAGCCTGAAGTCACTAGGAACCCTTTTATTTTAGTACCTGGATCTTTCAGCTTCTCTGCCATTGACTCCAGGCTAGAAACCTCTTCTTCCTGCGGAGCATGGATCACCATCACAGTGGAGCCCAGGATACTCAGGATGCAGCCAATCTTCCCATGAACATTCAGCTGCTCATTCAGGAAGATGGAAGACAGAACTGCACTAAAAGAGAGCAAAAAAAAAAACCCAAAAAAAAAAACCAGAAACAAACCCATCCAAAACCAATTAGGACAAGAAATGGATACCTGAGGGAAGAGAGCAGAGCAACTGCTTTCATCACTAAGGGCTGGTAGGTGAAGTGAGGGTGTTTCTGAGGCTGCTTACCTAACAAGGACACTTAGAGCACCCAGTGGAGTTACCAGTGTTGCAGGGGCAAAGGCATAGGCAGCGAAATTCGCAGCTTCTCCAACTCCCACTGCAAGAGAAACTCCTGTGAGCATCAAAGTAGGAGCAATTCACCATAATACAAGTTTGATTGTGGTCAGAAAAGCCTGTTTCCTCCTGAGCATCCTGTTTCTCTAAGGTATGTTGAGCAACCAGGGAAGAACAGCACCAGCAAGAACAAGCAGAAGCCCCATACAGGTTCTCTTGGGAAGAGAATGCTCAGTGTTACGCACAGTGATCCTTAGTCACATGTGCCTCTACAGTGAGCAGCAACCACAGGAAAGCATTTCCATAATTTCCACTAAGCTGAAAGGCATCTGTCCTTTTCCTGGAACAGCTTTTACAGCTTTTTAAAGGGTAAATCAAGTACAGTTGGTTCTTAACAATGGAAAGTGTAAAGCTGCTGAAATTGCTGTAGCACTAAACCCACGGTGCTGGATGTGCCATAATCACTACGCCCTCAGGGCAGGCCACTTCAGAAGCAACCCAGCTAAACCAGCTCCTCAGCTCCTGCTTAGCAGAGAGACCTGGTAATGCATGAGACTTTAGAATAGTTTAGTTACAATTAGATCAACATCACCATCAGAAAGTTAGATAAAACTCGAGCAGTCGAACAATAATGGTAATAATAAAACATGAAGGCGACTGGAAACAACCACACTCTTACAAGGGAAGTCTCTGGAGTGGCCTAATTGTGGCCTTTCAGTATCTGAAGGGAGCGTACAAGAAAGACGGAGAGAGACTTTTTACCAGGGCACGTAGTGACAGGACAAGGGGGAATGCGTTGAAACTGAAAGAGAGTAGGTTTAGATAAGATACCAGGAAGAAATTTTTCCCTGTGAGGGTGGTGGAGCACTGGAACAGGCTACCCAGGGAAACTGTGGCTGCCCCATCCTTGGAAGTGTTCAAGGCCAGACTGGACGGGGCCTGGAGCAACCTGGGATAGTGGATGTTCCTATGGGAGGGGATTGGAACGAGATGGTCTTTAAGGTCTTCACCAACCCAAACCATTCGGTGATCCTATGATAAGTGTGCCTTACCACAGCCTGAGCGCGGTACTTACTGCACAGCAGCCCTGCCCACCAAAGCCACTCTCGCAGGTACGCGTGCCCTCCTTGCCCTGAGTGCAGAGGAAATAAAGGAGAAACCTCAGATGAAGCCAAACAAAATTCCCGTCACGACCCTCGGGGAGCCGGCGGGAGCAGCGCCCCGGGAGCGGCCGTACCTGCCCTGGCGCGGCCGCGGCCGCACAGCCGGAGCAGCCCCTTCTTCTTCAGGACGAAGCTGCCACCGATGAAGGCGCTGGAGGCCAGGGCCAGCCCCAGCCCCGCGCCGAAGCCGGCCCCCATGGCCACCGGCACCTCCCCGGAGGAGCGGGGACGGAGCGGGACTGGGACGGGGATGGAGCGGAAGGGGCGGCGCGCCGGGCTCGGCTTCCGCGGGGCGGGCGGGGCTGGGAACGGGGCTGGGGGAGCCGCTGGCAGCCGTCCTGAGCTGCGGTCTCCGTGCAGGAGCCTTCCCGAGGGCGAGGTGACCGAGTTTCTGGCAGAGCTGGAGGAGGCGGGATGAGCAAGGGCAAGGACGATGCTCCGCACGAGCTCGAGAGCCAGTTTGTGCTGCGGCTGCCGCCGGTAAGGGCTCGGTCCATCCCCGCGCGGTCCCGTCCAGTTACACCGAGCTCAGCCCGGCCCGCCGGCCAGCACCGGCTGCGGGAGAGCTTGACAAGGCAGCGGGGAAGCTGCGGGTCCGGGAAGGGATGTGGAAGCAGGCTGGGTGCTTTGGGGCCTGGGTAGCCCGTTCCCACCATTTGAAGAGTTTCCACGGCCTTCCCTAGAGAGGTGCTCCTGCCACTCAGAGCAGGAGGCTCAGAGACAACCTAGAGGGTTTGGGAGGACCTTTCTGTAAGGGTAGAGCTTTAACAAGTATTGGTTCTTTCGTTGCAGTGGCTATAAGTGCCCTTGTTGCTGTTTGTTAGGTGCTTGAAGCTGAGACTCTCTTTTTCTGGTGCCCAGTGACAGGATGATAAACTAAAGCACAAAAAGTTCCACCTCAACATGAGGAAGAACTTCTTTCCATTGAGGGTGGCAGAGCACTGAAACAGCTGGCCAGGGAGGTTGTGGAATCTCCCTCTGGAGACATCCCAAACCCACCTGGACGTGTTCCTGTGTCACTTGCTCCAAGTGACCCTGGCCTGGCACAGGGGTTGGACTGGATGATCTCTTCTTCCAACCCCAATTATTCCAAGATTCTGTGAGACTGTGTCCTGCTGAGACCACAAGGGCTTGGTGAGGGGAGCTGTAACTCCCCACGGTGCTGTGGAGCTCTGTCAAGTGTCTCTGTCAGGGACCTTACGCCTCTGTCACAGCTGTGTCGTGCCAGGGGTATGGGGAGCACTGGGAATAGCAGAGCCACAGGGTTAACGTGGTGTTGAGAGGAGGGTGCAGATCATCGTGGCTCTTGCAGTTGCTGCCCAGCATATGGATGGCAGGTGTTTAAAGCTGGGTAGGTTGGGCAGAAGCCTTTGGTAATCCTTGGAGGAAGCATGCCCGGAATTCCCTTCTCAGGAATATGCCTCCACCGTGCGGCGAGCAGTCCAGTCTGGGAATGTCAACCTGAAGGACAGGCTCACCATTGAACTGCACGGTGAGTGCGCAGGAGCAGGGCATCTGGTCCGGGGACCTCTGCCTGTGCACAGGTGAAGCTGTGCCACTTGTGTGTGTTGTCGTGTGAAGTTCCTGCTGCCCAGGGCTGTATTGCCCAGGGTGGCTGTTGAGCCACAGCACTGACCTGTCCCCTGGCTCTTCCCAGCGGACGGGCGCCATGGGATTGTCCGTGTGGACCGGGTGCCGCTGGCAGCCAAGCTGGTGGATCTGCCCTGCATCATCGAGAGCTTAAAAACCATTGACAAGAAAACCTTCTACAAGACAGCGGATATTTGCCAGGTATGAGCTGTCCTTCTTGCCTGCATCAACAGCTTAAGTCATTGCTGTCCTCTCCAGGAAAACCCTTGTACACTTTTGCAACTGGACACCCATTATAACATGGCCAATTCCTGTATCTCACAGTATTAGCAGTTTAAAATTCCCCATTCCACTTGGTGTTTAGAAACCTCATTCCTAAAGTGTGAAATGTGATTGTCCTTGTGACAGCTTAACTGCTTAACTGTGTCCAGCTGAGCTGGGGGTGAAACTGTGTTTCCCACACCCTGTGCCCCTGAGTCCCTTTGGCTCACAACATGCAGTGGGCAGTTACTGCTCCTTCACATCCTTGTGTTCGTGTGGGGATTCCAGATGCTTGTTTGCACTGTGGATGGTGATCTCTACCCGCCTTTGGAAGAGCAAACTGTGACCACTGACCCCAAGGCAAACAAGAAGAAGGACAAGGACAGAGAGAAGAAATTCATATGGAACCATGGCAGTGAGTAGAGGCTGTGCCAAGCCCCTCCACCCCGGTACCCCGCATCTGAGCAGGGTGCTCACAGCTGCCAGGTACTGGCTGTGCTGCTGCTCCTTTCCACGGCTCTCTCTGTTGCTGAAGGGATCTTCTCCCTTCTGACACATGCTTCTCTCACTGGGCTATCTGCCTGACACATGAAATCTGTTTCCTCTATCACAGTCACTCTTCCCCTGAAAAACGTACGGAAGCGGCGATTCCGGAAGACAGCTAAGAAGAAGGTGAGTTGCTTCTCACCCAGATGCAGATGAAATAGCCAAGGGATAGGAAGGCAGAGACATTAGAGCTGTAACTGTGATTGGTCCAGAAGCCATGTGTTTTCTTAACATTTGTTCACGTTCCCTTGCCTGAGATGAGGGTGAGGGGAGGGTAGTAGATTTAAACACTTCTTTGGGTGCTTCCTGTGTATTTTCCAAGATGCTCCTGAGGGGAAAATCCTCCGTGCAAAGTACTGCTGGACCTCATTCCTGTGGCTGCCTTGCCACAGCACATCTGTTCCTGCTCATAGAGAAGACAGGAAGAAAGACTCACATGGAAATGAGGCTTCACTCATTCCTGCTTTCCCAGCTTAAATCTTCTCTTTATGCATGGCCCATTCCCTTCCCCAAATAGTGCCACTGTCACTTCAGCCGGGGGAGTGACAACAGATGGAGCTCAGAGACTGTGCATATGCACAAGCCAGGCAAGGTGTTGGGGAGATGCAGCACCCTGAGGCTGGGAAGACTTGTTCTTCTCTCCTTTGCAGTTTCTGAGAACAGGATGGAGTGTGATTTTGCATGACATTTGGGGAACAAATTACTTGAGGCATTCTTGTAGCCCACAGGAGAGATTTGCTATCACTACAGTAAAATTCCTGACTAATTTAAAAGTGAAAAATGAAGCCTTCTTTTGAGTGGGATGGGAAGGAGTTGAGCTGAGTTGACCGTCAACACCTCAAGGACTTTCTGCACACGCACAAAAAGTCTTACGAAATAAGTAGTATAAGGAGAAAAGTGAGAGCACTCAACCTACCAAGGTACAAAAAAGATGGATTGGTTTTGGGGGGTGCATAAATTACTTCACACTTAAATATGAGCAAATCCTGAGCAGAAAGCAGAAGATAAGAAAGCCTTGAAACAGTGCTCTATCCAGAGATGGAGGCTTGGAGTTGACCAGCACCAGCAGCATGCACAAGGCATTTAACAGTGTCTCTGTTCTCTTTCCCCTCTCTGGCCCAGTATATCGAGTCTCCTGATGTGGAAAAAGAGGTGAAGCGTCTCCTGAGCACCGATGCTGAGGCTGTCAGTGTCCGTATCCTTTTAGTGGAAAAAAAGCTCAAGAGTAGGACAGGACACGTCTGTGACCTGGGGGTTCTGGAAGGAACAAGTTGAGCTTTGCGTGGGTGTGGGACACTGGGAGATAAACACACAAGAAGCACTGAAGTTTTGGAGCTTCATCTTTGCCTTGTTCAAAGATTATTGTTTCCTCAGGGTGACCTCTCCTGTGGACTGTACTGTTGTACTGAGCAGGAATGGAAATAGTAGAGGAGAAGTCATCAGAAAAGAGGTGTGGGATGTTTGATCCTGGATATTCATAGGTACAAGGCCGGACTGGTTGGAGTGGCAGTGATCTGCCGTTTTTAGCCTCTTCCATCACACTGCATCTTCCACGTTCCTCTTTTTCCCTTGACGCACCTGTTCCTGCTGTCAGGCTGGGAAGTCATTGCTGAAGATGAAACAAAAGAAGTGGACAACCATGGTTCACTCACCAGCCTGGACATCTCCTCCCCAGGGATGTCGGGCCATAAGCAAGGCCATGGCTCCTCAGGTGCGGTGGGGAAGGCTGTTTTATTTCTAGATGTGGTCTCTGGCAGGCAAAGGGAACTGGCAGGTCATCAACTGTGTTTTAACTCTTTTGCCCCCACCTAGAACACGATGAACTGCGGGAGATATTTAATGATATCAGCAGCAGCAGCGAGGATGAAGATGAGCGAGATCATCACGACGATGAAGACCTGAACATCATGGACACTGAGGAGGACTTGGAGAGACAGCTGCAGGACAAGCTGAATGAGTCTGATGGGCAGCAGCAGGAGAATGAGGGGTCCAACCAGATCGGTGAGTGGCTAGCAGAGCATGGCAGAATTGTTGGGATGCCCCGCAGGCTGTGCTTCCCGGCTCTGCTGCTGCTTTGGGTCTGAGCTCACTCTCCCTTCCAGCCATGGGCATCCAGAAACAGATTGACAACCTGAAAAGTAAACTCCAGGAAACTCAAGACAGGAGGAAGCGCCAGGAAGATCTCATCATGAAAGTGGAGAACCTTGCCCTCAAGGTGAGAGCTCTTTTGGGGCCTCTTCAAACCTCCTTAACACTGGCTCGCCATTAGATCCAGCAGGCTAATTTGGAGAGGCCAGGAGCCTTTGCCTGCTGGGTTAAAAATAGCTGTGGTGTGGCTATTCACACCCCAGCATTTCCCCATGGAGGCAAAGCAATCTGTGAAACCAGAGGAGATAAGGGAGTGGTTTTCAGTGGAGCTTGGGGCTTGCTGCAGCATTTGACATGTTGTAGCAGCACCCATTCAGTTGAGAACACACTGGTAAATGTGATCTCCATGTTTGTCTCTGCAGACCCGTCTGCAGGCCGTGCTGGATGAGTTCAAGCAGCAAGAAGAGCGAGAGAAACAGCAGGTGAGGAAACTCCCACAGTGGAGTGGGAGGTGCGGGGGAACAGCACTGTTCTAGGCTTGGCCTGACAGAGTTCCCTGAGTCTTCTGCCACAGCAGCTGCTGTGAACTCCAGTGTTACAGGTCAGGTGGGGTTGTACCTCATCTGTAGTTGCATGGAGCTTCCCAAGGCAGAAGGAGATACAAGGAGTAGGGTTGACTGCAGCCTTCCTTCTGGAGGAGCCAAAACGTGTCCAGTCAGCAGTCCAGAGCTGCCAGGATTGCTGCCTGGGGTAAAACATGATACACAAACCTGTTAGCACCCATGTACAAGGAAGGCAGTGGCCATAGGGTCGTGGCAGATTTCTGCCTGGACAGCTCTGTTTCAGCCAGGTACCGAGGCAGGAGGTTCTTACTCTCAGATCCCTGCAGGCAGTGCCAGTTCTGTCCCAGAGGAGCCCAGGCACAGTTCCAGGCAACACAAAGGGAGAGCAGCCACTGGTGTGGGTAGATGTGCAGGAACACAAAAGTGCTGGGGCTGCCCGGAATCCCAGATGTGCCTTACTGTAATGTCTCACTCTGTCTTTCCAGATGGCGTCCCTGCAGGAGCAGCTGGAGTCCCTCATGGAGAAGTGAGGAGTAGGCCTGGGTCTTCATGAGCAGAGCTGGAAGTGGTGGTCACCTGCCATGCTGAAGCCTTTGCTTTAGTCTCACACTTCTGCTGCCGGATGTGCTGCTGAGCAGTGGTAGAGGGTCCATGTCCAGAGCTGATTTCACATCCACTGTGCTGGGTTTGGCTGGTGGAGCTAAAGAATTGGACTATGCCTGTGAGAGCAGCCAAAACAACAGATTTACTGTAAATAGTCAGCGCTGGCCTCCCCGGGACAGCATGGTGCTGGTCTCTGCATCTTACTGAGTCTTGGGCTTGATGGGCTGTGGCCTGGTAGGAGTTTGTTCTTGTGTTTGAGGAATGCTTATATCTGCAAACCAAACTCAATAAAGTTTCCTTTTCAGCCCTGGTCTGTTCCTTTGTGGTCTCCCAACCACACAGCCCCTGGCAGGGAGCCATGCCTGGGCACCTTTGGTGGAGCACTTCTGGGCTCTTTCCCCAAAGTGCTCTTCGTGTAGCTGGGTCAAAGGTGCTGTCACTCGGTGGGAGGAACGAGGTCCTCCTGACCAGGGAGTTCCTTTAATTCCTCACAGACTATGCAGGCAAATCCCAGATTAACCTGACAGGGTGGGAAGAGGATTAGAAGGGTGGTTACAGAAAGCAGCGGAGGACACCAGGGGCTTCAGTGTGTGCTAGGGGGGACGCCCCTCTCACAACCCAAGGGCAGGGGAAGAAGGTTCTGCCCCCAGCACAGAAAGGAAGAGGACAGCAGGAACCCTGGAAGATGATGTGTATGTCCAGATAGTCAAGAAAGAGACACCTAAGGAAGACGTGGAGTTCTAGAAGGGCCAGAGTCTGCTAGGGTGTGTGTGATCTGTGAGCAGCCATGGAGGAAACCTACCTGCTGAATGTGGAAGGGGTCAAAAAGAAGATTCTGCATGGAGGCCGAGGCGAGCTGCCAAAGTTGCAGGATGGGAGCAAGGTAAATTGTTTGGGTTGTTCCTCCAGAGCCCTGGGAGAGGGAGTGGGTCTGGCATCCCTGCCCATTATGGTTTGCAAGCCCAGCTCCAGCTTTGGGGAACAGTGAGAGCCCTCACAACAGGGGTGCAGGAGAGGCTGGTTTGGGCACAGGCAGCCACGTTTCTCACAGTGACAGCTGACAGTGCCCACGGCCTCACCTTGCACTGGGCCTGTGACACCTCCTCCCCATGGTGCCATTAGAGCTCAGCAGCCCCAGTGGGTTACTGAAATCTGCCTTTCCTGCCATGTGCCAAGCAGGAGTGGGACGTGCCAATGGGTTGTTCCTGGGAGATTCCCCAGCCTTTGATCCCTGTGGGTTCCACCGGGTCCTAGTGCACACTGAGAGCACTCTCCGGGTTATAAAGGGGGACCCGTAGGGAGAAGCAAGATACAGCATGGATGGATGTTAAAACATTCAACCATCTGCTTGCTGCCTTAAGTGGGCAAGAGGCACAATCTCCTGCCGTGGAGGGAGAGCTGCCAGTCAGATTAGCACAGTGCTGGGAGCAGGCTTGACCCACAGCTGAGGTCATCGTGGCTGCTGAGGAGACTCACCACTGGGCTCTCTCTGGGGCAGTTCACCTTCCACTTCCAGACGCTGAAGGATGACTTTGAGCGGACGGTGATCGATGACAGCCGGGAAGCTGGCATGCCCATGGAGATCATCGTGGGCAAGATGTTCAAGCTGGAGATCTGGGAGACGTTGCTCAGCTCCATGAGGATTGGGGAGGTGGCAGAGTTCTGGTGCGACACCATTGTGAGTAAGGGGCCCATAGATGCCCACTTCCCTCCTTCCTGCAGAGCCAGGGCACAGGACCATGCATCCCAGAGATGCTCCAGTCTTGTCTGGTGCAAACACTTGGCCTCAACACCAGAGAGGCTGCCCCAAACAAGGGGGTGCAGACAGCCCCTCAGGGCTGAGCGGGGTGCTCCCCTCCTTGCAGCACACAGGCATGTATGCCCTGGTCTCCAGGGGCATGCGGAGGATCGCGGAAGGACGGGACCCCCTGGAAGGCCAGAAGCACCGCTGTGGCATGGGCAACATGTTTGACTACCACAGCACAGGCTACGATGACCTGGATGAGCTGCAGCGGACGCCACAGCCTCTCATCTTCATCATGGAGCTGTTCCGGGTAAGGGGGATGGCGGGGATGGCTGCCAGAGCGGGAACAGCTGGGACAGGCCTCTCAGCTCCTCCCGCCTGTGCAGGTGGAGGACCCCTCAGCCTACAAACGTGACACCTGGGCCATGAGCAAGGAGGAGAAGCTGGCAGCAGTGCCTGTGCTACACAGCGAGGGCAACCGCCTCGTCCTGCGCAGGGAGTTTGCGCAGGCGGCGGCCAAGTACCAGGAGGCTGTCATCTGCCTCAGGAACCTCCAGGCCAAGGTAAGCAGGACCAACACCTCCCCAGCCTTGCCTGGGTCACACCTCAAAGTGCTTCCCCGTGCGCCTTGGGTGCCTGGGAGGGGATGGACACAGCCATGAAGTGCCCTGTGTTGCTCGCGGGGCAGGAGAAGCCGTGGGAGGATGGCTGGCTGAAGCTGGAGAGCCTGGTCACGCCGCTGGTGCTCAACTACTGCCAGTGCCAGCTGGAGCTCGGCGAGTACTACGAGGTGCTGGAGCACACCACGGAGCTCCTCCAGAAGCACAATGGTACCTGTGCCCTGCATCCCACCCCCTGCTGTGCCCACGGCTCCCAGGGACTCTGTCCTCTGAATCCCCCATCCCTGACAATGCTCAGCCTGTGTTGCTCTGCCTGTGATAGTACCTGAGTCATCTGGATCCCCATGTCCCAGCTTGCCCTGCCCATGACAGTGCTCATGTCACTGGTTTCCCCCGTCCACCATGTCCCCCCACGCACCACACTTCCCCTTCCACACCTCCACCCACCATACTTCCCCTTTCCATGATGATCCCTGCACTCCCTGTGCCCTGCTGATGGCAGTGGTAGTGCATGGCCCAGATCTCCCTGCCTGCCCTACAGCTGTGCCCACCCCACAACCCACTGCCCCACGTGCTTCATGTCCCCTGCTCCCCAGGGTCTCCAGGCTCCTGTGGCTTGCGGTCCTGAGCTGCAGGACCCCCGCTGGGGGCTCTTCTCTCCTGGCAGACAACGCCAAGGCCTATTTCAAGCGGGCAAAGGCCCACGCTGCTGTCTGGAACGAGCGGGAGGCACGGGAGGACTTCCAGCGCGTGGCTCACCTTGACCCCTCCATGGCGGCTGCGGTGAAGAAGGAGCTGAAGCAGCTGGGGGAGAGGATGAGGAAGAAGCACGTGGAGGATCGGAAGCGCTACCAGGGCCTCTTCCAGTCGTCCCAGGGTCTGAAGGCCCGTGAGGGGCAGGGGAGCAGGGAAGTGGGTGATGGGGCACCTCACGGTGAGGCTGGGGTCCAGGACACCCCTGGGCAGGGGGAGCAGGGTGTTGAGAAGGAAGTAACAGAACAACCAGGGGCTCCCCCGGCAGAACAAGGGACCCCCAGGGCTGGGGGTGAAGGGGCAGCCCCAGGAGGAGAAGAAGCCCGGGGAGAGTCTGTGGGAGAAGAGGTGGAAGGGAGGGATCGAACAGCAGTGGGGGAAGAAGTAAACCTGGGCACCTGTGGGGCAAAGCCAGAGAGCCTGGGAACAGAAGAGGAAGATGAGAAAGAGGAGAAGAAGGAGGAAGAAAAGGAAGAAAAACAGGAGAGCGAAGAGGAAAAGGTGGAGAGGGGGGCAGAGGAAGATGAAAAATTGGAGAAGGAGGTAGACAAGGAAGAAAAGGAAGACAAAGGGGAGACAGAGGAGAAGGTGGAGAGGGGAGCAGAGGAAGAAGATGAGAAATTAAAAGCGGGTGAAGAAGAAGAAAAGGAAGAAGAAAAGGAAGAAAAGGAAGAAAAAGAGGAGAGGGAGGAGAAGGAGGCAGTAGGGAAAGTGGAGAAGGACAAAGAGAAAGAAACTCGATCAGCAAAAATGGAGGAGCCTGAAGCAGGGCAGTGTGGGACTATAGAGGAGACAAAGGCAGCAGGGCTAGTGCAAGGAGCCAGTGGAGCAGAGGGAGCTGGAACAGAGAGTGAGACCCAGGCTCAGCCAGAGAGAGCCCCAGAGCTGGGGCCTCCCAGTGAGGGGCTGGGTCCAGCTGAGGGTCCCCCAGAGCTGGAGAATAAAACATCTGGGCAGGCTCTGGAACAGGTGAGCTGCAGGGAGCAGGGAGCAGGCAGCGGACAAGAAAATGCTGGGGAAGGCAACATCCCACCAGAGAGCTTCACCCCTGGGGAAGATGAGGAGCTGGGTGGAGGGGCAGAAATACCCCCCTGGCCCATAGCAGCCAGAGAAGGGTGTGCTGCACCCCTGGAGCAGTGCAGCAAAGAGCAGGACCGTGACCAGCCCTGAGACGAGTCACTTAGCCCTGCTTGGGGGAACAGCTGCCAGGCCACTGACAAAGAGGCACAGCAGAGGCAGCAGGGCTCCTGTACCCTGAGAGGGAGCCCCGGGGCTGGGGACTGGCCCAGCAGTGACACAGGAACAATGCTGTCCTCACCCCGCCACCGCCGGGCCCACCAGCCCCGCTGTGCAGCAGCGCCCGCCGCATCCCTGCCCCGACTCATCGGCTCCAGCGCCTTTCAGCTGGGCGCCACCGAGCTTTGCTGGCTGAGAAATAAAAGCTCTTCCCTGGCACCATGGGCTGGATTTGTTCCTGAACGTGACCAGCTTCCCTGATCTCATTCCACACCTCCCACCTTGCCCTGGAGCCCGTGGCACAGGGATGGGGCAGTTTGTGCCTACTCTTGAGAGGGCTGGTTAAGGAGGCTGCATTTCACCCCCCTTAAGCTCCTGAATCTCTCCTGCATGAGTGTCCCCAAACTTCCCTTCAGTGGCACCGTGTCAGGACTTTTCCCAGCACTGCCAGCCTTTCCAGGCAGGGGTGAGAGCAGGTCCAGCCCAAAAAGTGTCTGTCCTGGGCAGGCTTCACCATCAGCCAAGTCTGGGCAGTGGAGAGGGCCTGAGAGTCCCTGGCCTTACCCTGAAATATTCTTCATTTGAATCCCTCATTGTGCCACAGAGGCACAGTGAACATGGGCAGCACTTGGGACTGAGGCACCCAGACACCTCTGGGCACTGAAAATTTCATGGAGATCCAGAGAGAAAGGAGGGAGAAGACTGCCTTGCCTGTCCAGCATCCCACTGCTGTCTACATCCTGCCTGGGGCTGAAGGGTTTCCTACAGCAAAAGTTCCTGGGTGAGAAAGAGGGACTGTCCCCACACAGCCCCTGTCCCACCCCTCAGGCTGCCACATGGCCTGAGCAGACCTTTCTGGAAGAGGATGAAGATGGTGGTTGGGGGATGTGCCTGTGTCTGAGCATCCTGAGGCTTTGCTCACAGCTTCTCTTCTGCCTCAAGCGGTGTGGACAGCCAGGGTGACAGTGCAGGCTGTGTCCCTGCAGGAGCAGTGCCAGGATAGCACAGCAACAGGAGCTGACTCAGCCGAGACGCACAGATAGAAGACGCCAGAGCACTGATCCAGGTCTCAGTATAAATACAAATTTATTCTCTTTCCAGAGCAGAGATGCCACAAAGCAGTGAGGACAGCAGCACCACAGTACATGGTTACCAGAGCGTTAGCCAGCCTGCTCCCCTCCCTGACACATCCTGGCTCCCAAACACAGCCCAAGCACCCAACTTGGCCACCTCTGCTCCCCACGCCTGGCACTGGGGCCAGCAGCTCTGCCCTCATCCTGCCCTTTTTCTTCCTCCAGTGCCCCCCAGGCTGAATACTCCTGACCACACCCTCAGGCCAAACCTCACTCTGCTGCTGCTCCCATGCTGCCCCTGGGGTAACAGAGGGGTCCAGCTGGGTCTCACAGGCTGGCCTGTGGTCCCTCCCACCCGCAGCCTGACACAGCATGCCTGAAGCCACCCTAATGCCACCACTCTGCCCTCCTGTCACTCACCTAGCCAGGACAGGGGACAGCAAGGACAGCCACCCATGCTGCTGCCAGCAAACACTGGAGCACTACACGCTGAATACCCCTGGCTGTAAGGCTCACACTGCCTTGATCCTGGTGTGGGCACTGCCCCTGACCTCTGCCAACACCCCAAAGCCAAGCCCACAGCCCTGGGCCTGACACCCTGCCCTTGTCACAGCCTCCCTGGACAATTCAGCACCGTATCCTGTCCCAGCCAGCAACAACAGCCCTGGTTCTGTCCTTGCAAGCCCCGTTTAAATTGGATGCTTCACCCCATTGTGCAGCCCTGCCCTGCCCCGCCCCGAGAGCTCAAGCCTCTCATCTCACACAACCTGTAGCCCAGAGCACCAGGGCCATCCCAGCCCCTGCTCTGGGTTACCCTGCAGCACCTGACTCTGCCTCTTTCTCGACGTAACACAACACAAGACAGACAGCCCGAGGGTCCCCTGGGCACCAGCAGCCACCACCCCCAAGCTGCCCTGGCGGCTGGCAGAACAGCCTCCCTGCACTGCCCCGTGGGACTCACCCACGAGAGCCTCCAGCCCCCCAGCTCAGCTCAAAAGTGGGGACAGCAGCAGGGCAGCTGCTCCCTGGGGGTAGCAAGGAGGTGCCCTGCCTGTCCTGCCGCCCACCCACACTGCCGTGCACTTGCACCGCACCAAGGTGGCCCCAGGGCTGGAGCATGGCTGGAGAAACCCCTCCCTGCAGGAGCTGAGGCTCCCCGGGAATGGAGCTGGGTCTGTGCAGGACAGGCTCTCTGCACCGTGCCAAAGGCACAGGTCCCCAGGAAACCAGGCAGGATAAAGCACCCGCTGTGGGTCCACCCCTCACTGAGCTCCCTCACAGCAGCCCTGCAAGGCAACACCAGCAACAGGGAAGGTGCTGGTTCCCACGGGAGCAGGAGTTGGGCTGGTCTGAAAGTGAAGGGCAGCTACACTTAAGGTATTAGAGTTTAATAGAATGAGTCCATGAGAGTATTTAAGTACAGTATATATATATAATATATAGAAATATATGCAAATTAAACAATAAGGCTCTGTTATAAAGACCCTCTCAATATAAGGCTACTAGCTGGGCTGAAGCTCTAACATGGACTCAATCCCTTCTCCATAAACCTCACAGACTCTCTCCTGGTGGTATGTGCCTGGCTGGCTGCAGAGCCTTGGGTGGCAGAGTTCAAACCGTAAGGCTGGCAGCTGGTTACTGTCATAAAGAGTTATTTTAAAAATTGTGTGGCTCCAGGAGTGTTTTGGTGCCCATAAACCTGGAGGCAAGAATGAAGAGTGGGATGCTGAGCTCTGCATCCCCCCAGGGCTGCAGGCAAAGGCAGCAGCCCGTGGGTGCCAGGGGAGACACGCAGTTTCCATGGCTTCAGTTATTTCTTCTGAACCATCCCACCCACACTTGGACACTGTGGCTGAGTGACCAAACCAGCGTCCTGGGGAGCCCACAGTCCCACTCCTGCATGGCCTATGTTCCCCTGAGATCTTCTGGAGCTGGCAAGCATCCTGCACCACCAGCTCGGAGGGAGTCTGTGTGAGGTCTGCTGCAGCACAGGGAGCATGGCAGGGAGAGAGGGGGAGGAAAGCAGCCAGGTAGCTGGTTAGGAAAAGCCTCTGGCTCACAGGAGGTGTTAGATAAGGGAGGTCATACCTGAAAGAGAAATAGACAGGTCAGGAAAATAGGACCCAGAGCCACCTGGTTAGAAGGGGGCTGCTGCAGAGCCAGGAGGATCCCACTCAGGGATGGCAGAAAGTGGGCAAGAGTCTGCATGGGCAGCAGACTCAGGTTAGTGCTGGCACCAAGCAATGTCTCCCTCTGGCAGCCTGGGCAAGAGACCAAGTGCTGCTGCTGGACTGGAGCCCAGAGCAAAAGAGCAGAATGACCAACACCAAAACCCACTGAGTGGAGTGCCATCCACACACACTTCTCCCAGTCTCCATCCCTGCTGGGAAGAGCCGTCCATGAGCAGCCAGGAGAGCCTGCACCATTGCATCCATCTCACCAGGCTACTGGGGCCTCGACCTCTCCTGCGGAGGGGTCTGGACAGGGATGAAGCCAGGAGGTGGCTCAAAGCTGCAGCTGCAGGTGGGTGCTGGCAGGTCTGTCCATCCTCACGGTGGGAGCCCCGCAGGGTGCAGGTCCTGAGTAGGGCAGAAGGCTGCCTTGCAGCTCATCACAGGGATCTGTTTGGTCTGTGCTCTTGGCAGCTCTGATCGCCTCTCCTTGCAGATGTGAAGCCTCCTCCTCCTCCGTTCCCAGGCCATGCACCTGTCCCAGCAGCGCTGCAGCAGCAAAGCTCTTGGCTGAAGCACTGCAGGTCATCAGCTGTTGCAGGGAAGCTGGGATCGGGGCAGGGCTCTGTGGGGAAAACCTCACCTGAGGGAGCAGTAAGAAGCGAGAGAGGAGGATTTCACTCAAGTACCTCGAGAGTTGGGGAAGGCGCTCCGCAGCTTCTCCATTATGTCTTCCAGGCACATGCTGACTTCCTGGGTTTTGGCTTCCACCTCATCTGCAGTGGGAAAGAGGGCAGGTGGGTATGAAAAGGGTCTCTGGACATCCACCTGGCTGCCAGTATCTCTGCAGGATAGCAGGGTGCAGGCAGCTCCCTGCAGCATGGAAACAAAGGAGCAGGGCCAGGAGCTCAGCCCAAGCCCAAACCTCACCTGCAGTTTCAGTGTCAGGGGTGTTGTGCTCTTTCTCCTTTGCCTGGCTGCCTTCTGACTGATGTGGAGATGAAGCCAAGGAAGAGGCTGCTGAACCATTGCCTTCTGACTCTGCTGGAGGCTGGAGAGAGAAGAGTTGTCGTGATCCTCTGTCCTTGGCTTCCCCTGTTCTGCCCATCCCCTTTGTGCCACTGTCACAGCTCTGCTGTGGCAAAGCCCACGCCATCCTTGCTCTGAGCCTACCTGCAGCAGCAGCTCCCTCAGCCTGTGCAGCTGCGACTCCAGCTGCTTGTTGTGGTCCTCCAGGATCTGCATCCGTGTTTCCAGGCGGCTCTTGTGCTGCCGGAGGATTCGTGCTTCTGCCAGGAGCTCGTCGTTACGCGGGTCTTGCACTGATTCGGGAGAGCCTGTAGCCAAGGTTGGAGACTCCACTGCCTCATCGTGCTGCCATTTCAAACGTCTCAGCTCTCCCTGGAGGATCCTGCAGGACAGCCCAGGTCAGCAACCCCACAAATCCTTCTTACAGACTGCTGGAAGCACCCAGGAGCTGCACACTGGGGATGGCCCACGACTCAGACAAGGCTTTGCCATTTGTGAAGCTTAAGGATGCTGCACTTGCAGAGTGGGCTGTCTGTGGTTCTACCTCACTCGTGGTGTTCACAGATATGCAACCACTTCCCACGAGGCTGAAAACAAGGGCAGGGAACGCATCAGCTCCTCCTGAGCTGATCATCCCTGCCTAGAGCCTCACCCCGTGTGGTCCAGAGCAGCACCACCACTGTTTACGAGGGGCTCAGGGACAAGAAAGACAGAGTGCCCTGGGCTCACTTCAACCAGTTTGGGGTTCAGGAGGGAACAGGTTCTGTGGATGTAGGAAGGAATATTTTGGGGAACAGAGTCATCTCCCTTCCTTGGAGAGCACACCCTCACTGAGTTTTACTGCTCAGCTTAGACACCCTTCAAAATTGCCCTCTCAGCATCTGCAGTCCCCACCTCCAGACCCAGCAGCATCCCCTGGCTCCACTCTCAGCTCCAGAAGGCTTCCCCAGTCCCTTCCTCCCTCATAGGCTACAACTCCCACTTTCAGAATTGCCCATGTCTCTACCTGTTTTCATCCTCTAAGTGGGCCAGGACTCGCTCCAGCTCTCCTTTGTCATCCATGCTGAGGCTTCCTGGAACCTGCTGGCTGCCCCCAGGCTCTCTGTCGGTGATGGGGCTGGAATGGCGCAGCAGGTACTGGTCCTCGTCCCTGTTCCAGCAGGTGGAGAAACACCTTAATTAGGAACATCATGGGATTTGTGTGCCCTTGGGGAAGGACAGCATGGAGGGAGGCAGTTTCATAGGGAAGCTCCGTCTGGCTGCTCCAGGCCTAGAGCTCAGAAGTGGCTCAGCATCCCTGGTAGCTGGGGGTGCCCAAGAGTCTCTCACTCAATGGGACTGGGAAGGAAAGCATTTCTGTACCCTGGCTAGGCATGGATAGAGCCACAGGAGCCCTGACTCACCAGGAGGTGAGGAGAAGGGAAAGGAGACAGAACTCACAGGCTGTCATCAGGGGACAGGCTATCACTGAAGAAGGAACAGTTCTGGCTTTCCATCTCTGCAAGCCTGGAGTGAAGAGAAGAAGGTTGAGATATGGTCAGAGACACCCTGAATGTCCACTCAATGCACCCTGCTTAGGGCAGCCCCTGCAAGACTCCTCTCTGGCAGGGTCTCCCAGCCGGCCTGCACCAATCTGCCCCTCTACACAGGCTCTAGAGAGCTGCCTTTTTAAAAACCAAAATACACTGCTGCTCTGGGCGGAAGTCTCTGGAATAAAGAGCTGCTGCGGTGCAGTCGGCTCAGCCTCCTCTCTCACAAGCAAAGGAAAGGGGTGTAAGAATTCCAGCTCCAGCCTAGGGCCTGAGCCACAAGTACAGGCTCCCTGTACCCCTCGGGTCCCCACGGTGAGGGCAGAGGCACTACAAACCACAAGGCAGCGGCAGTGGGAAGCTGGCAAACAGCTCTGGTGAGGACACAGAGCAGAACACGACACCGGGGGATGTGCCCAGTGAGAATCCACCCAGCAGCTCATACTGGGAAGAGCAGGACTGTACATGGAGGCCGCTGCATCACCAAGACATCTGCTGTCAAATGCACGGTCTTTGCTGCCAATTTACATGGCATCAGCCACATTCCAGGCAGGTTTGCCTGGCTCTGCAGCATGCTGGGAAGGGTGGAGGGGTCTGTGACCATACATCTGCCCCAAACTTCCCCCACACCCATCAGAGTTGTGCTCCGTGCCCAGGCAGGACAGCAGAGCCCAGTGGTGGTACCTGCTGGCAAAGTGCTCGATCCGAGAGTGCGTGTCGGCGTGTGGTAACATCGGGGAGGAGGCTGGGCTGCAAGAGATGCACACTGGTCAGCAGGGCTTGGGAGAGGCTGAGCTCACCTGGCTGAGAAGAGCCAGGGACAGGGTGGACAGGGGGGACAGGGAGACTGAAATCTCTGATCCTTCAAGAACAAGGTGTCGTATCACCCCCAGAGCAAGTGCTTCTCCAGCCCTCCCCCAGGAGCCCAGTATGAGCTGAGATGCTCCTTCCATCCACAGAACTCATGTCTCATTGTGGGTCAAAAGCCATAACCCAGGGCACAGCCAACTCACGTCTCAGAGAAGTCAGCCTCGAGCACGGACTGGACGGGCAGGTAACCTCTCTGTGGGTGCTTGCTGAAGTACTGCTTGGACCGAAACTTGTTCTTCAGTGTTGTGGCAAAGTCTCTCATGTTCTCACTGGATGTGGTCTGCAGAGACACAAATATGACAAAGGTGCTGCTTAATGAAAAGTAGGGGACCACAGCTCAGCCCCCATAGGAAAGAAGTCCCCTTCAGGCTGGGCATGAGCTCCATGGGAGAAGAGGCAGATAAAACTGAGGAAGCAAGAAGGGCACACAGCAGCTCTGTCAGCCTGTCACGGGGCCTGGCACAGGCCAAGCTGGGCATTGGGGGCCATGCATCCTGCTCACCACGAGCCCCAGAAGAGCAGGGACACAGGCAGCCTCCAGCATGCAGAGGGTACAAAACTACACGAGGGATCCACTTGTGGGGCTGCACCAGCCTAAACATCACAAGGCTGCTGCCATCAACGGGACCTGCCAGCCCAGCCCAGCTCCATACCGGGGTGTAGTACTCCATGATGGGGTAGTGCAGCTTGTTGCCCTTGCTGGCTCGCCCAGTGAGGAAGCAGGTCTGGCAGATATCCACATTGAACTGCTTCAAGCTCCGATACCTGCAGAGGTCAAGAGGCCACAGGGAAGCACTGGAAGTCATCAAAAACATGTTTCAAGCCCACAGAGAGATCAGTGGGAGGGGACAGAGGTGGCCTGTGTTGCTCTAACACCCCAGTGAACCCACAGTGCTGATGGCTGAAGTCCCCAGAAAAGGACCCTGCTCCTTCCCCTTAGCTGGCACCTGCTCTGCTCTGCCAGGGACACTGCTGACTGCAGAGCTCCAGGCTCCCCAAGGAGCACAGAGCAAACTCAGCTCTCTCCTGCAGGACACCACGCACTCCCCTCGGGGCCAGAGTCCCATATCACAACCCGTA
Organism: Callaeas wilsoni; assembly: GCA_013398955.1. Classification (NCBI taxonomy): domain Eukaryota; kingdom Metazoa; phylum Chordata; class Aves; order Passeriformes; family Callaeidae; genus Callaeas; species Callaeas wilsoni. The sequence goes on along the minus strand of VWPU01021676.1, from coordinate 35,367 downwards.
CCTGAATCCCTTGATGGGGCACTGCCGGCAGACGGAGCACTTGGTCTGGTGCTTCACCTGCTCAGCCATGGTCACCCGGTGCAGCACTGCCAGCCACACCATGGACTGCGGCTCCAGGTTGGCCCACTCCAGGAACTGGGACACCTCAATGGCAGACTTCCCATTACTCTGGGGAGGGGAGAGGAAGGGGCTGCTCAGAGCTGGGACCCAGCCGTGGTGGGGTGCAGGTCCCCTGCCACCCCGGGAGCCCGTCCCCAGCACGGCTGCTGCAGACAGGGCGAGGGCCGCGGCCCCACACTCACGAAGCGGAAGCAGCTGCGGATGCTGGGCTCCACGTTGCTGCCCCCAAACGCTGCCACCTCCCCCAGCTGGCGCGGGACCTGGATGGCCTCGTGGAGCAGGACACCGAGGTGTCGCTGGTCACACAGTCCCCCGGCGTTCGCCACTTGGCTGAAGAGATCTGCGGGCACGACAGACACACAGCTGGCACCCCAGCACCTCGGCACGAGGGAGCAGTGTGTGGGTCACACCAGGGACCCCACCGACCGCCTCCAGCAGGGAGCTCAAATAACAGGAAAAACCTGAGCTGTAATTAAATAACCTTTAGCGGTATCCTTCCAGCTCCTAATAACCGGTTTAGAGTCTTCTTCGGACAGGGCTTACATGCATCATTTATTAAACAGCCCCAGCTAGCCTGTCCTCTATGAATCAGCCCAATCCCTTTATTTAACCCCTTGGTGCTCCCTATGCTACACAACATTCCCCTCCACAATATTCCATGGTTAAAATGCAGTGAGGAAAGCAATTTTCCTGAAACCTACTTCCCCCCAGCCACGCACCCCCTGTAATTTTCTGTCTGGAAATCATTGGATAATTTTCCTGTGTGCCTTCTCTCCACTGTTGCTTACAGTGCCATGCAAGCAAGATCACTGCAGCACCAGTCAGTCTACAAAAACGCCTCCTAATTTCAGTGGCGTAGGCCTAGGGAGGGAGGGAGAGGTGATGATGCAAGCAGCTTAGTCACTGCAGGAAAGCTGTTTCTTTGCTCTTCCTGGGCAAAGAAAGGTCTAAACCAGGAAACAAAACCATTCCTGTTTTCCCCAGGTTAATTCACACCAGGTTCTGGGGGAGGAAGACAAGGGACTTACACTGAAACTTCTCCTTGACCTCTGTCCCACACAGACATGCAATGCCCGTCTTGAAGGAGAGAGCCCTCATCTTCCCACTGCGGCCACTGCAAGGAGAGATATTGCACAGGTTGGCAAATGCTCCAGAGTGGGGTTTTTTGGCAAGGGGGGGGGTCATCAAGGCCAGCACACAGCAGGCAGCCTCCCTCACTAGCAGCCAGAACGTTTCTGCAGCTGGAAGAGCAGCACGGAGGTTTCCTCTCAAGCACGGCAGCCCCACGGCTCAGGGGACGCTGAGGGAGAGGTACCTGTCAAAGACGTTTAGCAGCCAGTTGAGGCTCATGTCCACGCAGAGGGGCACGTTCACCAGGATGCCCCGCTCCTCCTCCAGCCGCTCGTAGAGGGCGGTCAGGCAGTGGATGACCTCCACCACGTCCATCGCGCGGTCGCTGGGCTGCAGGTCGTGCTCATTGAAGATTTCCAAAGCCGTGGCCAGGGTGACCATGTCCACTGCACAGAAAGCCCAGGCAGAGGCATCAGAGGGAAGGAGGGGAAATGAAAGAGGTGAGAACCAAGAGGAAAGAGATGCAGCACTGCCCTAACCTGGGGCAGTGTTAGTCCCATTGTGTTGGGAAAGATGCCGGCAGGACGGGCACAGCCCCTAGAATTTCTCTCCCGCCTGTAAACCTCTCCCAAAATACCACATCTCCACCTTGAGCCACCATTCTCTGTGACCATCCTTCCTCATTGCTGTGTCCAGCCATGGCCATGAAATACTACCCATGGAAGGCTCTGTGCAGAGCCCAGTGCTGGCCTCTCCACACGCACCAGGTCCCTGCGGGGCTGCTGTGGGAAGCTGAGGGGGCACGGACCCACACAGACCCCACAAGCAGCTGCCCAGAGATGAATCAGTCCTGTCTCCAGCTCTGAGAGGGTGAGGGAGTTAAGGCACAAACCCAAAACAGGGCTAGGACAGAGTGAGTTGCCCTGGCTGCCCTGCTTTCCGATTTCTGTGGCTGCAAGTTGTACATGCTACTGTGTTAATAACCAGCAATATTTCTTTCCTGAAAATCTTTCCATCTTCGAGACCATTTACGTTCACAGTACCCAGGGGACTGTGTGCCTTTTCCACACTGTAACTTCACTCTGTGGAAAAATCCTCCCTTCTCCTGTCAAAGCTGCTACACTTGCACTGGGAAGCCCCAGTTCCCGTGCCAGGGAGTATCGCTCCTGCCCACCCTCGTGTCCACACTGCCCACGGCTGCATATGGCTCTGATCTACCCCTCACTGCCTCTCTCCTACACAGCCACTCCACCAAACTTCTCATTATGGGAAAGCTCCCTTGGCAACCTCCCTGCCCTTTTCTCAAGTATATCTTGAATAAAGAGCCCTTACTCAAGTCATTTCTGGCGTGGAAAGAAGGCGACAGTGCAGCATGTGAGATGAAAGAGATGCACAACCAAAGATGCACAGGCAGCACATGGGAGGGCTCTCCTTTGCTCTTTGCCCTTTTTTCCTCTCCACACCTTGCCTGCTGCTGCACAGACACTTTTACAGGGTGGCAAAAACCAACTGCTGCTTTCTTCCATCTGCATTACATCACCCCTGAACATCCCTGGGTACAGGAAGGCCTGATCACCACAGTGTCATGAAAATACTCCACAGCCAGGGTTTGACTCCCTTGAGAACCCAGCCTCCTCTCACCCTGACTCACTGCCTTCTTCCAGCCCTTTCACAGGATGTCAAGGAGCACAGGTCTGCCTGGGACCCCACTAGTGCCTGGCTGTACCTCCTCCCCTTCACGAACAATTAATTCAGGAGGGGATTTCCCTCAGCCTGCTGCTGAATTTTGACAGTGCGTTAGGTGAGAGGCTTTGTCAAAATCTCTGAGCAGCCAAGGATGCTTCATCTATCAGATTCCCACCTGCCTGCTTGCCAGTCCCACCAGAAACTCCTCAGCAGTTTCCAAGGAGCAGCTACCTCTTGGAGAGATGTTGGAACTCCTGTTGTATCATATTCACCTGGCTATTAATCCTCCAGTTTTCACCAACAGTGCAGAAATCGGGTTTATTGGCTCCCTTCCTCCTCTTTAAGTGATGAAGCCCTCTCTGTCCCTGACAGTGAGGCTGGTTTCATCTCTCAGTTACATCCACACCTTCTCCATGCTCCTTTGGAGCTGTTTGGTGAGCTCCTGCCTGATGCCACAGCTTTGTAACTCTGAGCTGGACCACTTTGTTCTCACATCCCTTTGGCTAACACCTGCCCTTGAGTCATTTTCACCCCAAGCCTGTAAAGAAAGGCGCTGACACAGACTGGTGGATTTGCTCAGCTTCCCAGGCTGATCATCCTGGTTTCTCGCCTCAGCTACCTGTCCCCTGGTGCCTCCTGCCTTTGATGTGCTGATAAAAGCTTGTCTTAGTTTAATGCCTTCGCTGAGAGAGACCCAGCAGGAGGGAAGCCCTTCCCACACTCACATCGAAGGGCTTTTTGCACCCGCCGGAGTTTCATGGCCGTCCGATACGCCGAGAACTTAATGTTGTTCAAATCCGCTGCAGTGACACAGGAAAACAAGAATAAAACCACGGGACAACATCCTTATCTTCAGGGCAAGAAGCAGTAGTTGCAGTTCTCAGACCCCAGCCCCACCAGCAGAAGCAGGGCACATGCAGAAGAGCGAGAGCAGAGCCTGGCAGGGGTCACACCCCATTGCTCTGGGGGACCCTGTGCCACAGAGGGGAGCAGGTGGCCTGGGGGAATCTCACGTGCACCCCATGCAGCAAAAAGGCAGATACTGCTCTAATGGTTCTGTGACAGCCTCCTTACCCAGTGTCTGGTACAACTCTGTCATCTTTGGGTGGTCCCAGCACGTCGTCTGGGCCTGGTGGCTGGAAGGAAAATAGATGGAGACCAAGAGTCAATCTGGTAACCAAAAGCTGCCACGAAAGATTAAAAAAAGGACCTGGCCAGCACTGGGAGCAAGTGTTTCAGTGTCTGCAGACACCGCTGCATCCCACTGAGCACACTCCCCAGCCACAGCAGCATGAAGGATGCCCACAGTTGGACAGCCCCATTGTTGCCAGCCCCCTCTCCTTCCAGCCAGGGTTTCCCCTCATCTCGGGCATCCCAGCAGGCAGGGAAAGCCTGGTTCTGCCAGGCTGGGGAAGACAAGCTTCACTGGAAGTGAGTTCTCACTCCAGACTGTTGACTGCCCCCCTCTCCTAACTGGTGTCCAATTCCTGATTCCGCCAGGCCAGAGAAGACCACGGGCTGTGTCTGGGAACACACTCACTTGATGTAGTATGGCACTTTGTTGGGGGAAATGGCTCGCTCCCAGGGGACCTGGACAGAGGCTGCAAGAAGAGAGACGTGTCAGATCAACACCAAATGCTCCTCTAAGCTGATGCTGTTTCTGATGCCAGCCCAGCAGGACTGTGCCAACAGGTGGGTGCCTCTGAAAAGGCTGCATCTTCCCAAATCACCAGCTGGAGGTGTTGGTGCAGGCAAGGGGATGCTGCCTATAAAAAAGGCACAAAACTGCTGGTCTTGTTAGAGACATCTCTTGAGCCAGGGGCTTTGTATCTGGCTGAGCTCAGAACTCAGGAAGAGACACTTCCTGATGCTCTTGATGATGCCCAAGGCATCCCTGTGGTCACCAGTGGGCAGGGCTCATAGCAGATGAGATTTGGGCACACAGACACAGCACTGCCTGTTATGACCAGGCTCAGACACCCAAAGCATCTGTTGCTCCTGTTATTCCTGCTCTGTGTGCCAGCTGCAGCATCTTGGGAAGATGAGGATTCATCCCATACCAGCTGCCTGCCACACTATGTTATACAGGGGATAGAAGCCATGGCATGACCCTCAGTTATTTTCCTTTTTCACAGGCAGTGTATCCATTCCAGCAACTGGAAAAGTCATTCTTCCTTTCAGACAGGAATACACGGTCTGCAGAAAAGCACAGGCAAACAAATCCCACTGACATCCAGAAACTCTGCAGGGCTCAGCATTTCCAAGGACTGACCCCAGGCTCTGGAGCACAACCTGCTGCCCACCCTTTGCAGGTCTGAGAGCTGTCAGCACCCCTCTGCCTCACCACAAGAATAAAAACCTCATTAAAATGCACATTTTTAGCCTCCAAATAACCAACACGGGATATGACGGACTGCCTTTTCCTGCCATCTGTTGTCTTGCTCTGAGGCTGACACAGTCCCACTGTCCCCTGGGAGCTGCTGTGAGTGTCACAGCTCTGTGCTCTGAAGGGAAACCACACTCACGTCCCACCCTTGGTCCCACAAGGTAAGGCAGCACAATGCCAACTTTGGAGACGGCTCCTGCTTTGGCTCCTGTGCACCAGGCACCAGCCTGGGCCCTCTTCCAGCCTCAGGCATGGCTCTGGGCTCAGCAACAGGACTTTGCACCCTGTTTTCCTGTGCCACAGCCCTGGCTGCTCTGCAGAGGTAATCTCATGGCAGAAGCCACGGAGACCCACTCACGTACAGGAGAGGAAGTGTTGGGAGCCTGGTCCAAAGTCCCGGTGGGCATCTTGGAGCTGCTTCAGGCGTTCGTTTATGGAGGCCTGGAGAATTGAAAAATAATTCACTGGCAGTCCAACAGGCATTTTGGATCGATGACCCATTCAGGAAGGCTTGTGGGTGGACTCAGACATGCCCCAGCACACAGATGCTCTTCCTTCCTCTCCTGCTTTGGTGTTTGTGTCCTCCAGCCTGCTAAACCCTCTACACCTTCCACACCCCCTCCCACAGGCTGAGGCAGCACAGCCACATCTCCAGCTCACCTGTATCCATACTCTCACAGACCTCAAAGCAGTCACAGCTGGTACTGACCCCCTCCACCAGCACATCCTGATTCTCCCTTGTTTCTCCCACTGCCTTTTCCTGACCAAGATCTCTGCAGATCTACCAGACACTTTCATCACACTGAACCAATGCTCTTCTCCTCCAGGAACAGCAGCTATAACATCCCTGCTGTGCCAAACCTTACTTTATCATCCTTGAAGCTCACCAGTGACAGCCCTTCCCAGCATCCTCCTGCCCATGGCTTATTTGCAGCGCTTGCTCCTGACTCCTTCCCACCTGCAGCTGTTTCCAGCGGGTGTTGATCTGCTCCAGGGTGCGGGAATTCTCCATGCACAGGTGGACATCTGAGATGGCAAGCTGGTGTGCAAGATCATTGACCACTTTCACCCCATCCTTCATGGGGGAGAGCTCCTCTTTGAATAGCTGGAGTCCAATGCCCAGGGACACAGGCACAGAGCAGGGCAAGAAGGAAAAGAAGCAGGTGAGTAGCCAGGACTGGGATTCGATTCCTCTGATACAAGCTAGGGTGGTCTAGTGGCTGCCAAGCCACTGCTGACTAACCCTCCCACAGGGTAACTTAGCAGGGAAAAAATACCCAACCAAACCAACCAGGCTGCAGACTACTCCTGATAAATGCAATGGGGACAATGACTCAACTATGCAGAGCCACTGTACCTGTGTGAGGTCTGTGCCGTGACGAGGCACTCAGCATGGCCTCAGGACACTGCTGGCCAAAACCCCCCTCACAAAGCAGGGGGACTGTGGGAAGGAGGATTTGGCCCTGAGATCCCACATAATGAGGCTGCCTTGGACTGAGCAGTCCATAGGAGCAGCTCTGTCCTCCTGGGAAGCAGCATTTCATCACCTCAGAGGCCGAGGATGGAGCCTTCTCAGAGCCAGAAGTACCTTGGTTGACTGGATGTGCTCTGGCAAGGAGTCAATGAAGAGGTCCCCGATGGGTTCCCAGGTTTCCCGCACGCTTTCAGCCTGGTCCAGGGTCGTGCTGAGCTCTTCCATAGCCCCTTTAATCTCCAGCAGCTGCTCCAGGGTCCGTTCAATGTGGCGGTGCTGGTCCACACACCGGGCCGTGAGCTTCTCCCACAGCTCACTGGCCACGTTCGCCTGCTTCCAGACAAAGCGGCTGATGTTCTGGATCCGGTGCCGGGGAGACACATCTGGGAAGGCAAAGCAGGAAGGGAGCAAAAATGAGAGCCCAACCCAGAGGAGAGTGGGGCAAGGGATGGAGGGAGGACAGGGAAATGAGAGAGAAAAAAATCTAGGGAAAACTGGAAAAAGGGAAGGAAAACAAGTAAGGGAAAACAATCCATCTCTGCACCAGCTCCTCTAGGTATCCAGCCTCTCTATCCTCACAGGCAGAAGCTGTGCTGCCCCTTAAAAACCTACCTCAGAGCACACCTGGTGCCGCCTCCTGAGGTGCCCCCATCACAGACTGCACCAGGAGCCTCTGCCTTTTCCTGAGACAGCAACTCTGCTCTGTGCCAGTCTGACCTTTGGCCAAAGGACTGGGCACGGCCTGGGCATGGTGGTGGGAAGCAGAGCACTCATGTGCAGCTTTGTGTCCCACCAGCCACCTCCACTCCACCCTCTCTGGGCCAGCCCAGGAGGAGCTGTGAAACCAGAGAACAAAAAAGGGGGAGCTCCACGAACCTTTGCTTTCCAAAGTTGGTTCTTCTAATTCTTCAAATGGGTGCTGGGAAAGGAAAGCCTGTGCTGACTCCAGGACAGAGTAAATGTATGGTCCCCGAGACTTCACTTCTTCCATGAAAGCCTGGAGAGTAGAGCACAGAGATGAGACAGCAGGCTGAGCCAGAAAGTTGTGCCCTGGCTGCCCCCTTGCCAAATGCTGCAGTGATTTATTCACCCCAAGGCTCAAACCTCACTGGAGGCACAGAGAGAAGGCAATGTTAAGAGGAATATTTTTGCAGTTCAGGGAAGGAACGACCACCTGCCAGAAGGTGGCTCCTGCAGAGGTTTGGCCTGCAGCTTTGCTGGAGTGGGGAGACAGAACAGCGAGCCCAGAATGGTGTGTTGAGCCAGGGCTGCACAAGAGGAACTGTTTTATTTATGGTGCTTTCAGAGGCACTGCTTGGACACGCTCCTCACTCGTGCAGCGACAGCATGGCCACGCAAACAGTCCTTCCAGCAGCTGCTCAGCAACAGGTCCAGCTGCTGTAGGAGCAAGGAGAGGAACAGCAGGATGCCCCAAAGCAGCACATCTGCCAGGGAAGACTTCGGAGGCACGCTGGTTTAGTCCTCTCCTCCCCTCCAACTGCAGCTCCTGCACCAGTGCTGTCTGCTAGATGGGCTGTTTGTGCACCAGGGAGGCTCCAGCAAGGATGCAAGATAGCAGTAGTAAACATTTTAATTTTCTTTTCAAGGTAAAAGCAACTAAAGCCCAACAGCCACTGCCAGTGAGAAGAAAATGCTGTAAACATAGAAGCAGAAAACTCTGATCTGTCTGGGCATACCCCAGTTTCAGATATAATGATAATGTGTTCCTGCAGGCATCACTCATGTCCCAGCCACAGGACTGCCCCTAGACCAACCAGCCTTCTCAGGCCCCAGGATGCCAAAAGCAGAGGCCAGTGAGAGGTAGGACATAGGGAAGCCACTACAAACGATAGGGTTCACTACCAGCTGCAGGTGACTCGAGGCTGTAATGCGGGTTTACCCTCTAAAACCAGATGGGATCTGTCACGGGTATTTGCTATGGGCTCTGCCTTTTCTCGGGAAGCAGAGATGGACACAGTCAGGGGCTGGTGCACCCACGGACTGTGGCACGGGCAGGGGTGCCAGGGAGGGCTGCCCACCCAGAGCCCATCCCAGCAGCGAGCAGGGGAGGCACGAGGAACGTACCGCGTGTGTCTCCTTCTCCTGCTGCACCAGGAGCACATCGCCCCGCAGGGGCAGCTGTGCCGACAGCTCCTCATCCTTCTGCCCCAGCCAATCGATGATCTCCTGGAGAGGCACCTGCAGCTTCCCACTGTGGTCAGAGAAGGCCTCCAGCCGAGCCCTGGCAGGAGAGCAAGGACAGTGAGATGGCAGACAGACAGACAGACAGGGGAGGAGCAGGTTCCCTGAGGAGGGAAGCACAGCACCGTGACTGGGTGCTGACTCTCAGGGACCCTCAGGACCTCCCCAGTGACTGGCAGCACACCTTAGCAGGGGCTGTGCATGACCCCCAGGCAGCAGAGAGGCTACACTGCCAGGTGGGGCGAGGCATGGAGGCACTGGGGACAGGAAACTGAAGCTGTTCCTCACCCTGGAGCCCAGAGCAGAGGACAGTCATTCCGTGTTTGCCTGTGGGTCAGAACTGCTCTGGCTACCAAGTGGGGCTTGGGATGGCATTTACATGTCTGGGCAGTTTCCAGGAGCCTTGGATTAAGACAGGAGACAATTAACACGCCCCAGTTAAGCTCTCTGTCATGCTGGCTGTGGAGCTGCAAACTCTGGCAGTCTGGAAGGCATGTTCCCCTCACGCATGGGAGAGGGCTCCCAGCAAAGGGACAGGCACAGAGGAGGTGGAGGCAAAGCCGTGGGGCAAAAAGAGACAACTGCAGAGGTGGCAGAGGATAGAGAGAGCAGCAGAAAACAAGCGGGAGTGAAAGCAGGGAGGGAGGAGAGGATGAGATGGGTAGAAATGGAGGAGATGCTTTCCAGCATAAGGAGATTCAAAAGTCTGTGGACCAGAGAGGGAGCTGAGCCAAGGTCACTGCAAATTCATGTGGCTCATCAAGCAAAATTGTTCAAAAACCTCCTGACAATCACAAGCAGCAGGCAAGGCTGGAAGGCCAGGCCAGTCCGGAGCTTGCTCCAGGCAGGACTCTTACCGAAGGCTGTGGGATTTTTTTTTAATCTCGTTCCAGCAAAGATTCATCTCCAGAGGGGCCTGGGGCCCGGCAGCACTGCTTGGAGCCCGGGGGGTTACACACGAAGGTCCTGCACCATCCTGCGAGGCTTCAACCTGGGCAGAAACAGAACTACACTGCATCCAGAGATCGCTGCCTGGTGCTTTGGGCACCTGCCTGGGGACACCCACCCCATACTGTCCTAACCCTGACTGATTTTTCAGCTCTCAAGAGGGCTGCCCTGTTCCTTAAGTGGTCTGTTAGCAGCTCCCAGGAAACTCCTGGCTGTCTCTGGAGGAAGGATGCAGTGCCAGCTCCAGCAGCACTAAGAGCAAAGGTTGAAGGGAGGGCTTACTGCACATCTCCTGTTCTCCTCAGTTATCCAGCAATGAGCTTATCTCACTGAGAGCTGTTAAGCCAGAGCTGGTCCTTATGTGTCACAGTCCCTGCAGGGCTAATGATGACTTTTCCCATGTTATACAGGGCTGCTGTGCTTCGAGAGGAGGCTGATCCTGCTGTTCCTAGGGACCAAGGGGATCTGCCAACATCCTTTATGCCATCCCCAATACTGGGACTTGCCACCTGCTCCTCTACAGAGGCTCCAGGATATTCCCTGCCTGCATGGCAAATCTGAGAAGCCACTTCTCCTCCACAGATGCTTCTCCTCCGCAGCTCTCCAGAATGAGCAGCCGTGGGAAGGGTGCTGCAAAAGGCCATGGAGAGATGACAGCAAATCCTAACCCAGCCACACAAGGGAAGCACACTCAGCTGGAAAAACTGGGTGCTGATCCCTGGACAGCAAATCCTTGCTGGAATCCTCTCCTGAGCCTTTAGCACTGTGTCATGCCCCTGCTCACAATGCACTCTGCTGCATTGTGACAAGAATGCACAGGATCAGAAGCCCCTCACACAGGACTGAGTGAGTGAGAGGGGTTTTTCTCTCCAAAAAACACAGTTTGTTGAGCAAAACACATGGACACATTCCAACAAGTGAGACATCAATGAGTTGTGTTGGAGAAATGGCAACATTTCGATCGAATGCTACTTGGATATTAGAGCTCGCTTGAGATAATTATCCCCAGGTGCTTAATCAACCATAATTAAATGTGTTAGTACTTTCTAAACTGAGCGTACAACAGGCCAGATAAGGGCAGCTGCCTTGGGGGAAAAGCAGCAGCTCTTCCAAGGGGAATGTGTAGATACTTGTCACTTGTGCTGTCCAAGGGCTCATGGAGGTGTCTGGAGAAGAGATTCAGCCAAGGCGAGGCAAACAACAGGCAGGAGAAAACAACCAGACAAGGAATTTGGCTCCACAGCTAAAAATACTCACTCCACACCAGTTCTCAGAGAAAAATCAAATGATCGCCAAGACTGGTGCTAAGTTTGATTCATCTAAAAACATCTAACAGGCTGTTCTCTGCCTCCCCATCCTGCCACTCCAGAAACACCAAGAAAACAGAGAAAACCATCACCCACAGAGTTCGCAGGATTCTTGGGGCCACGGATAATAATCCACTCAAGCTGAAGCTGCTGCCTGCACATAGAAAAACCAATACTCTGCATGTGCAGGTCCTCATGGCACTGAAGTAGGTCAGTCCCACGGCACTGCCAGGGAACGCTCCAGCCCTCCCCTCTATCCCACGGGATACCAAAGGAAGGGATCAGCTCTACCTGGGTGCAGCTGCAGCACAGCTCTGCAGACAACACAGTCCTCACAGCCTTATTAAATAAGTTAAAAGCCCACCGTGCCTGCAACTCCCAAGCCCAGTAGATAATCCTGTAGCAGTGACCAAGCAGAGAGCAGGTGCCGAACATCTGCTTCCCCAGGACAAAACCCCTGCAAGCGAGCAGAGGGAGAAGTAAATGCTTTCCCTCTGAGCACCCCCTCAGCATCCCTTCCCCAGAGCCCCAGCAGCGGCAGCCTGGACCCTCACTCCCCCTTCACCCTGGAACAGGTTTCTTTGCGGGCGCAGAACACTCACGCGGGCTCCGGCAGGTGCATCTCCCTGTGCTCAGCCCCAGATCGGCCCCGAGCTCCGCCGGAGGAGCGGGCATCGCCTCCCGCCCCGCCGGGTGCCAGCGGCAGCACCCAGCAGGGCAGCGGCAGGCACTGGGTGCCCGGCAGAGCTGGGTGCCCGGCGGAGCTGGGCGCCCCGAGCACTGACCCCCCAGGAATGTGGAGGGGGGCGGCAGTGCCTCACAGCCAGCCTCAATCCCAGCTTTGTCCAGTGGCATTCCAGCAGCCTCCAACCTGCCTTAACCCCGTGGCTGCCCTCAAAGCACAAGGGGGGCAGAGATCTGCCCGCTGCAGGGCAGCCGCACGTGGGACGTCAGGTGTGTGCAGGGTCACTGCGCTGGGCACTGGGAAAATCCATCCCTGCAAGGGCATGGCAAAGGGGATGCGCTGGGATGACCAGAGAAGCCTTGGCTCACATGCTGGAGCGCATACAGAGCAGACAGGGGTGTTTGCCAGGGAAGAGATTTATCCAGGAAATGATCCCATCAAGCCTCAGTGACCCAGAAGGTAAATAGGTTCTTGAGATCTAATCCCAAAAAAGTCAAAGATGCCCTTGTTGTCTCCCACATGCCCCAGCACAGTGCTGGGTACCAGCAGATGTTCATGCCAGCCTGGACCAAGCGCAAATAGTTTCTTTTTGCCAGAAATCTCTGGGCTGGCTTCTTGTGTCCCCCACAGTCCTGACGCCCAGAATTTTTATCATGCTCTCTTCCACCTACAGGGAGGGAAAGAAAAGCTCCCAGTATCTCTCCCTCTCTTCCCCTCCTTCCCTGCCTGCACATCTGATGGGTGCTGTCCCTCCCTGTGGGACCAGCACAGCCAGCTCCTCTCCTCACCACCTCTCGGGTCCAGCAGATGGGAGAGCAGCTCCCAGACTGGAGGAGGGGGCTTCAGTGAGGCCAGGACACAGCTAAAGATGGGTTGTCTGCAGCCTGCCAAGAGCTTTCAGGACTAGCGAGGACCAGAGAGAAAGGCTGTTTCCTAGGTGGCAATAGCAGCCCCTTCAAACGAGGGGAGCTGTCATTAACACTGCTCCTGCTCTCCTTCCCCTCCTCTCTCCCAGCAAATCCCACAGGGCTCTGATCCCCTCACAGAGGCTCGGACTGCTCAGGCAGGTCAGGAAGGCATTTCCCTGCTCATCTTGTTCTGTCCCTCTTCCTTGTCACTTCATTTGCTGGGCTGTTTATCAACCACCCGTGCACTGGCCCGGCAGCAGCTCTGTAACAGCCCCCCTGGGGCCAATAAACCCTGACTCAGCCACCGAGAGCCTGCCCCCCGCCTCATTCTTGCATGCTGGAGCCTCTCCAGAGACAGCTCTGCCTTCCTCCCGCACATCCCAGCTCCCTGAGGCAGGACGGGTCCAGGCTGATGGTCAGCCATGGTAGGGAGAAACCTCAGGCTCAGCCCTTGCTTTTCATGCTTGAAGCACGACGAAAAAGGAAAAGGCAGAGCTGGGACCTCATTTGTCCTGCAAAGAACACTGCCAGTGCCCAAGGGAACCTTTGGCACTGTCCATCAGTCTCCAGTCAGGTGAGAGGTAGCCTGGGACCAAGAGCTACAGGCAAAGAGGGATCCACAGCCTGGCAGAGCCAAGGCAGCATTTCCCCACCCTAAAGGGGCTAAACCAGCTCCTGACAGCTCAGTGCAGAGCACAGGCAGCTTTGGAGACAGTCACCAGCACACCTTTCTGTTCTTCACTCTGCTGTGCCATTTACCCAGGGGTCTCCAGAGACCTTCCTTCCCCTCTGGTGAGGAGCCCGGCCTGGGGCTCAGAGACCCTGGGGGAAGGAGGAGGGAGACTAAGATCTGTCCCTCAAGATAACTAGATTAGAAAGAGGTCAGATTCCTCCTCTGCCTTACAGCATCCACCAGGGGCTTATTTCCAAGCTCTTCTCTGCAGCCAGGAAGAGCAGAAAACCTACATTTTCACCAAAAGCTGACATTCTTCCAAGTTTCCAGGAAAAAAACCCCTAACCAAATACATAAGAGCTGTTAACAGTTGCCTCTCGCTCTTTATTGTGGAAGAGGCTGGAAATGCAGCTCTGCAGGTTGTCTCTCTTCCCCTACTTTGGGAAACACTCTGCAGCCGGGGCGCTGGAGGAGAGCGCACGCTCTCATTTAGTGCAGCCAACGGAGGGCTGGGGCTGACAGCCTTCCCAGCCACCAAGAGCAGAGGGCTTGGTTTGCCCCACAGGAATCTGCACCCTCTGCAAAAAGCTGCCACGAGAAAGACTCCCAGAGCCAGCTCTTACCTGAGACAGCGGGCGGGCAGTGCTGCTGCGCTGCGCCTGGTCCGGGATGTGCCACTCAGGACATCGCGGGAGGACATAGAGCCATTCCTGCATCACCAGAGGCTGCATCAGAACTGATGGTCATGGGGACGGACACACCTCTGGGCACGAGCACCTGAAATGCAGCGTTAGAGTCCCTGGGTCAGCCTGCACCTCCTCGAGGAGCTGACTCCCTTCCCAACTGCCTGGAGCGCTGCCTCCATGGCAGCTGGAGACTGGAAGGAAGCACTTCTTAATTTAATATACTTCTACTGGTGTTGCAATCTTGTTTCATCTAAACATCCAACTGCTTTTTTCCACCTGGTTATGCGATTTGGTGTGTTCATATGCTGCTAATAAGTCCCACAGATTATACTGCATTTTTAGAAAGGGTTGGGTTTCTTGAACTGTGCGAGATGCCCATGGTTTAAAGGAAGGGAGAGAGGATCTCGCTGTCATGACCACTGTTCTAGTTTTGGTTAAGATAACATTCACTTTCGTCCTAGCAGGTGGTACAGTATGGTTTTTAACCCAGAACAATTTATGTTTAGACAGAATAGACATATTCCCTTAACAGACAACATTTTCAAACATATTTTTTCCTTTTATATTCAGAAGGCAAATTGCCTAGAGCCCCAGCCTCATGTATCTCATACTGTGAGCTAGCTTTTTATGAGTTTTTGCCCATTATGAGCTATAAAATTCCCTGCATTATCCCCATTTTTGAACCGTATGACCTGTAAAGCCAGTTAGCAGTGGCCCCTTGACTACTCTATAGATCAGAAATGCAACCTCTGGTCACAATGCTGCTGGGTTTTGTTGTTTGGACTCTAAAAGACCTAAAATAGGGATTTATCTCACTGCCAGCACCATCTCAGCTTTACAGAAAGCCATGAGAAATAAAGCTCAGAGAAAACTTGGTGACTGCTTTCCTACTTTTAGAAGGTAAAAATCACCTGCTCCAGCAGCCAGAGCTCATGTCTGCGTGGAGATGAGGCTGCTTCCAGGGGAATGAATGATGCTGATGGAAGAAGGTTGTTGGCTCCTTCGCACACAGCTCAGTTGGACAGCTGGGAATCTTCCTGCCTGGCCCTGGCAGGGCAGGAGCAGGCAGCACATCCTGCGCTGACAGCAGCCGCACTGGACAGACGGGTGAGGAGAAATCCCCCCGGCCCTGCGCACGCTGCCCATCTCTGACACTTTCACCTCCCTCACTGCCCTGCCTGAGCTTTCGCTGCCTCTCTCCCCTCCATTACACACATTAAGAGAAGAGATTATCCTGTTACGATTTTTTTTAATCTCTTAGTGATTTTTACAGCCATAATTCTCTCCGTTTCCAGCAGAACAGCCTGTGCTGAGCTCTCCAGCATGCTGACAATCCAAGGTCTTGTCCTGTCCCTCTCCTGCCCATTAGCACCAATGAACACTGCAGGCTGTGTATCCCTGCTCCTCTCCCCATGCAGGCAGGGGATTATGAGGGGATTATGAGACCCACATTAATAATTATAAACTACAGAGTCTTCAAAGCCCCCCAGCCTCTCGGGACAAATTACCCAGCTCCAAGAGTACAGAAGATTTCTGACAGAAGGTAACACCACCTCCTCTTCCTCCAGTGCTTGTGCCATTTGGGCTCTGTTCCTCTAAATGACATTCAATCTAGCCAAGATACAATTCTCAGGGTGTGAAAAGTTATTTTTCCTCAAAGCCTCTAGCAGAGGAATGCCACTGAGCTCTGCCCCAGGACTGGGAAATCCATGGCTTTTGCCAGTGAGGTTCTGTGATGTCTCACTGCAGCTGCCATCCCGAGCCCTGGGTTTTTCTGTGGCACAGTGCAGTGAAACTGCAGTGATGTGTGCTGGCCAGACGAGTTCAGCCAGCCCTCCAACACCACACTCGCTGCTCCCAGTCCTCCCAGCACAGCCTGGCCCCTTGTTCCTCCCACCAGCACTCAGAACAGGAGCAATACTGGGAAGGTCACGAGCTCTGCTCTGACTGCATTTTGCTCAGTGACAGACCTGCCTGCACAGGGCAGGTGCAGTTCTGAGACAGGGGTGGGTAACCCTTGTCCTGCAGGTATCCATGTGTAGGACGTGGAGGGTTTCCACGCTACCTGCCAGCATCATGGAGATAAGAACAGCCATTGCTGCACCTCCTGAGTGCTGGGCTCCCTGAACTCCTCCAGGGATGGCAAGGCCCATCAGGACACAGATGGCACAGGGAACTGAAGCCTGTCTAAGGCAGCAGTCACAGGACAAGCTGCGTGCCAAGCAAAGGGCACTACCCAGCCACATCCTGTGCAACACCTTGCTGCCACAAACACTAGAGCAGGCTGGAGGGCAGGGGCTCAGCTGCCCTTTGCCATTCTGCAATAGCAAAGGCAAAGCCCAGAGGTGGAGAACCCAGATAATGTGGAACTAACTGAGCTGCACAGCAGCCAGCACAAAGGAGGACATTCAGAGGGAGAGAGACAACCAGACGGAGAGGCACGTCTGCAGGCAAGCCAACAGCTCCATATGACCCCTTGCCAAATTCCCTGCTATTACTGGAACCAGGCAAGGAGAAATGCTCTTGATGTGCTCTGCTTCTCTGCCGAGGCACACAAAACAGCTCCAGTTCTGGCACTTCTCCTTTAGTGCTTCCGTACAGCTCTGTGTCTGGGCACTGCAGCATGTGGAGTAGAGATTTTGTGGATGCTTCCTGGCTAAATTCCTACTGCCTGATGCCTCCTCCTGTCAAGAGGCAAATCTGTGATCCACTTTGCTTCTCCCGCACCACCATTCACCTTCTGCACCCTGCTTTAGGTTGGTGCTGGAGACCCAGCACACGACAGCCAAGGTTCAACATCATACAAACCAGTTTACTAACTATCATCCCCACTACAAGCCTCTACTCGAAAAGGAGAGAGATTCTCCTTTGGAGGACTCAAGGAACAACCTGGTCAGGCTGTTCAAACAGATATAAAGTGAACCTGGTCCCCTGGGCACATTTCTGTGTAAGCAGAACAAACATCAAGGCTCAGGTGAGCCAAAGCAGGAGAGAATTTCCACAGGTGGACACCACAAGAAGCAGTTGTGGAGTCACCATGGAGCAGGGACTGGGGCACTGCACTCACACAGTGGAGAGAGCAAGCAGGGAAACCTCTTCCACTGATGTCTCTCACCTGATCGTTGCTGGAGGTCCCATTCCAGGCACAAAGGTGGTCAGATCAGTGCTCAGAAGGATCAGGCACAACCTCGTTACCTGGTGCTGTTTTGCATCCCCTCACATGAACAGCACCCAACACTTGCCTCTGCTCTCAGTACACCCGAAGAAACGAAGCAGTAGATGTTCCACAGTGCTGTGTTACAGCTTCCAAACACTTTAGTACCCAGGCAACTACCACAGCTGAGACCACGATGATCCTCTAGTCGAAAAATCAGAAAGCCAAAAATCTTGATGTTACATTTCAACAGTTGAGTGCCTGGGCATTAAGGTGTACTAAAACCAAAATATTTGCCTTTTCGCTCTTCCTACATGAGCTGTACCTGTTACAAAGTCAGCACTGGAGAGCCTGTCCCTGCTCTCCAGGCAGTCTGACAAAGGCAGCTGGAACGGCCTTTGCTCAACCACTTCTCCTTCAGCTCCATCACACAACTCACAGCTCCACTCAGGGATCTCTGCGCTCTCTGCCTTTCAGACCTGCTGCGGCAGCATCCCTGGCTGGCTGGAGAGGCTGTGTCTCAGCTTCTCCATCCCAGCCAAGAGGAAGGCGACAGCTGCACATGGTGCACAGTATTCTGCAATTCTGCTGCATTTGTGTAAAATCCTCCTGATACAAACCCATATCCAAACTCTCCCAAACATCAAGGGAATTCACACTGTAGCTGACCTCTGTGGCTAAAGGCAACCCCCATGACTGGGAACCTGTCACAGGAAGTAGAGTGTAATGTCAGATGTTGAACTTCCAGCTCTCTACCACATGTAACAGCAGCAAATGCAGCATATAGGTCAAGAGGTCTCTCAATCACACGGTTTATGCTTTGAATTGCTAATTTCCTCCAAAACATTCTTTCCTGAAACTTTCCACTTCAGATCTTGGCCTATAAGGAAAAAAAATATGGGAACATCTTGAGGCAAGGCAGCTCAGTTCAGCCTTTATCCCATGAGGAGAGTGGAAATACAAACATGTTCCCTGCTGCTGGAAATGCTAATGACTTTGTTGTTGTTTAACTTACTGTACAGAAAAGTAATAACATTTTAGCTCAGCATGTTCAGTGTCCTTTAAGGGGAAAGGTGGGAGGCCTGTGGATATTTCAGAGTTCAGCTCCCATGTCGATGCTAACAAAGGCAGCATTCCCAGACTGTCAGACAGCAGGACTCCCTCGACAGCTTAACAACACATCCTGTTTCAGCAAAAATTGTTTTCTGCACTTGTAAGTAAATAATTTAAGCCTGAGGTCGAGAGCCAGATGACCTATTTCCCAAGACTCCACTGGTCAAGGTTTGGTGAGAGCAAAGCAACCTTTGTCCTACTGGGATCAACATAAAAACAACACAGCTCTCTCTCAGAGCGTGGGCCCTTAATCTCCATCTCTTTACAAACCAGGAATAGATACCCAAACACACTCCCACAAAAAATCATCCCAACATTCTCCTGGTTGTTATTTGATCCTGTGTACCCTGAAAGGGGACGATCAGCAATCTTCCACATGTGGGAGCATTTTCAACCCCATCATCCAATTGCTAAAAATCCCAGAGGCCAAAGCTGCCCCTGGGCTTCACACTGCACTTCCACCAGAGAACCAGGTCCCCTTTATTAATTAAAATAAAAGGTGCTTCAATCAAGCACCTGTCCATAAGAAGCAACCTAAAACCTTTGCTGTATCTGGTAGTGAGCAAGCAGCACAGAAGGTGTGTTATTCACTGAGGGTGGGTGAAGTGGGGATTCTCACATTTAATGAGCTGCTTTCTTAAACGGCCACTCAGACTTTGAGCTCCTAACCAAAATGTTATTTTAATTCAATGGCTAAACAGGTGCCACACATCTTAATAAAGAAGCAGCATCCTTTCCCCTGGCTCACTCACTCTCCGTTTTCCCAAGCAACAGAATATACACATTCACACAATCTCAAACTGGAAAATTTCACCAGTTGGCTTTGCACTAGGAAACTGTGATGATGATGTCCCCACCTCGCCAGGTGAGTGTGGGTGTATGCCCACAACATTGTCATGCAGAACTGACTACCCCTCTCTCTGCTTAAAAATAACTTACGGGATTTTTTTAAAGAAGATTGAAAACCCTAAATTTCTTTCGCATGTCATTTCAGACTCCCAGCTGGGTTTTAAGTTGCTCTCTCCAAAGCTCACTTTTCCTAGAAACTCTTCCCATCTCTGCAGATTAAAGTACTGAAATGACTCAAGCAGGCAGAGGACCCAGCTGTGAGCCCACAGCCCTGCTGTGCTGGACACAGAGAAGCTGCTGCTGCCTGACAGACCTGACAGACTGAAGGACCAGGGGAAGGGGAAGCAGCAACCTCCCAAAAGGGACAGCAGGGTCAGGGTGAGGGAATCACTTGCTTAATGACTGAAAGAAGGTTGCACCAAGCATAAAAATTGAACCTACTTCTCCAGAAATGTGGCTCCTGTAGCCCTGAAACCTGCCAATTTAAACCAGTAAAAACCGCAAGCCTTGTCTTTGTCTTTCTCCTCTAAGCACCTGAACTTTCCCTTCCTTGCTGCTGGAAGCAGGAAACCAGTTTTGCTGCATTGTGACAAGCACATCACCCATTTGCCATGCTCTGTAAGTGATCAACAACGGTGGGAAGAGCACACCCACACTCAGTTAAGATGGCCAAGGTAATGCTGCTGACTCCTGGCTTCCTTGGCACTTTGCTTCTCATTCTCATTGTAAAGCTGGCACCCGTTTCACTAAACTGAATACTCTGCCTTGCCCCCAAGGTTGTCTTTATTATAAACTCCCTGCCAAAGCACAAGGTTCTCTGGCCTTCTGAGGCCATGAATTTTATGACCGGGCTGTGTGCCCCATGGAGTCCCATTTCCTTTCCCTACTTGAGATGTATCAGAGTGTCCTTACTCTTATGCAAAGGGAAACAGCAAAGGAAAATGGGATGGAGCTATTTTGGCTCAGTTCTGAAAAGACTGGTTTCATCTTTATACACCTATGAAAATGATGGTTTTTTGAAGACTGAATTCTTTCTGGTCAGTATGTCTTATTTCATGAGACTTATAATTCCTCTTTTATGCTTTTATCATAGACAACCAGGCTAAAGTGGAAGCCTTGAATATATTTCTCAAAACATTATTATGTTCAGAAATTCACCATATGTCTCCAGAACTTGGGGCTTTTGTTTGAACCCATTCATTTAATCCCTTCCCTGTCTCACTTTGTTTAGTTTTGCAAAGAGCCACTCCAACCTGAGCAGCCCCATTCACAGTTACAGTCCTGGCCAGTTTTAGAGAGCAGCGTTGATGTGGCTCAGGTATCAATCCAGAGACATGGTCCTCACCTCATCTCCTTCAGCTGACACACAGCATCACATCACAGCGCCCACTCCAACGCGTCCCCTCCCAGCACTCAGGCACCCACACTCCTGGACACTGCTGCAAAACAGGACTATGGTCCAGTTCCTTCCCAGAGTGCCATCACATCCCTGCTGCCTCCAGAGCCCTGCCCAACCAGCTCCCACAGCAGCAGAGAGAGCAGCTTTCAGCTCAGGGAGCTGGCAAGTGATGGCACCAGAGGCACGGCAGGCACACGAGCCACACATGGGTGCCAGGAGAACAGAAACCCTCCCAGCACAACTGAACCTTGTGGCTGGGACCTCTCCCAGCTTCCTCAACAAGGGCGCTGTGGTCGGGCAGGAAAGGCCATTAAAGAGAATAATCAAGCAAGAACTCCCACGGGTCCAGACAGAGAGGTGAGCAGCAGCGGGAGAGGTGTGAGGGACCTTGGATTAGGGCACAAGGAAAACAAACTGACAAAAAATTGACTAGACTCTTTTTTCAACACTAAAACCCAAAATACAAACAAACATTGGTTTCTCCCAGAGAAAGCATGGCATTTAAGGGCGTGGGAGTAATCGCTCCACACCCCTGTCACTGCACATGGGCAATCTCAGCATTGAGACCCCACAAATACAATGCTGGCACTTCCACCGGTGGATCTCCACAGCTGTGATGCTGTGCTGGAGGGAAGGCTGAAGGAAACAGGCTGGACTGGGGACCTGTAATAATCTGTGGCACTAAATCTTGAGGAACCTCAGCCCAGGCTGTCCTGTCTGGCAGAGTGCTGAGCCCTGGGGAGCAGGAACGGTCCTGTGCTTCCTGCAGGCAATTCTGCAGTCGGTCAGGGCTGCCTGCATCCAAGGGAAGGTCAGTGGTGGCAATACAAGACCTTGAGAGGGGAGGAGGAACGATGAGTGAAAGGGGTTGGGGAGAAGCTGGGGGGGGGGAGGGCGGACACATAAAGGAGCAAGGCTGGACCGCGTAAGGTAGTGAATGAAAAGGGCAGACCTGGGACTGTGGGCTGATCCTCTCTTACTACGTGAGGCATATTTGGGTCCCTGCCTTGCCCTGCTGTCTGATCCTCCCAGGAAGATGCTAGAAGGCCACCACGCATCCTGCCCGGAGCAGCCCTTCAGCCCAGGCGGAAACACTGCCTGGGTAAATAAGCCTTCAATGTGCAAAGCATCAACGCCGGTGAAACCGGCATACGGGAGACTGTTGTTTGCCTCGGGAATCCGCATCCCTGACTGGTCCCTAGCCTTTCCCTTGTGGAAACGATCTTGGCCACGTCTCTCGCTCTCACCCTGACACCCTTCTTTTCTTCTCTGCAAGTTTCCTCACCCGCACACGCACGGGCAGCGCTGCCGCGAAGGGACACACACACGCACACCCCCAAAGAGCGCATTCCCGAGCTTAAACCAGCCGTCCACATTCTCCCCTTTTCCAGCCCAGCCAGGATCCGAGTGGGAAACAAATTTTGTCGTGGCCTACCTTGCGAGTCCGCCAGGTCCGAGACGCAGGGGCAGCGGGCTTCGGGAGCGGGGAGCGGGGCTGCGTGTGAATCCGCAGAGGAGTCCCTGTGGCACGGATGCATGCTGAGGCTGAGCACCGCTGCCGCACGCTGCCTCTCCTCCTCCACCGCCCCGGCTGCTGTGTTGCTATGCGATCACATCACCGCGACCAGCATCTCGCCGAGCCTCCAAAGAGATACCCTTGACTCGGCAAAACACGGCGGGGAACAAGGACGAGCCCACCGAGCGGCCGGCCCTTTGGGGATCTCGGCCGCCGATCGATCCGGAGGAGGAGAGGGAGAAGAGCGGAGATGCAAAGACAGGCACGCACGGGAGGAGGAGACAAAATACACATGGAGAGGGGGAAAGAAAAGGGAGGAGGGGAGATGTACAAACACGCAGAAAGCGCCGTGGTCTGACCTCTGGAGACCTGACACGGGCTGCTGGGCTCAGACACGCTTCCCACTGCTCGCCGGCATCTCCCACCGCCTCTCGGGGCTGGCGTCTCTCATTTTGGCTGAGAGATGGCCACGCGTGTGCTGGAAAATGCCAGACACTCGCCTCTTTCTTTAACCACAATTTGGGTATCTGACACAAGATTTTATCATTTAAGAATAGCTCGTTTTAAAATTAAAGTTAAGGAGCAAAAATAGGATTATCACTTAATTTCGGATGTGCTTCCTATTCTTGGAAAAGAAAAATAAGTAAAGGAAGGAGCCAATTCTCCAGGCTGGGGAGATCTTTTAAATGTCAGGGTATCTTGTCTCAGCTCACAAGAAACAGAAGGATTTGAGCTGGTAGCTTGGATGAGGACACAAACAGACACAGAGTTGGGATTTTGGTCCATAGATAAGAGTTTACAGTTCTTCAGATCATTCCACCCAAGGATTTCAAACTGCTGAAGTCACTACTGATGTTATTCTCATATAACACAAAAAACCCCAGAATTAAATTACTTGGTGAGAAAGAGGATTCAAATGTAATCCCAGCTCTGTGTTTTAAGCACTAGACTGTCTCAGCCTCTCCATGGGAAAATTAAACTGGGGAAATACAATCTTCCAGGTCCTTGTCAGAACAATCTTTAATGAGCCTTAGCCCTTTTTTCCCCAGAGCTGACAGACTAAAGATGTTAATTTTCTGCTCATACAGTCATGTTATCCAGAAATACCAGTGCTGCTTGCAAACATTTTCCATTTTCATACATTTATTCCACATCTCAGGTGTATCCCAAAATGCAGGTTCACTTGGCTCACTCAGACCCATCAATTGTAACAGCTTCACAACTCCACTACAGTCCTGAAACATCACTTCTGGCCAAGCCAGCTCTGTCTCAGCAGTGGAAAGAACAACTGGCAAACTCCCTGCAGCATCACGAGGCTTCCTGTGGGTTTAAGGACGATGGTGAGGAAATGGTGCTGCACAGAGGGACAGTGCCCATCCTGCCCCAGGGCTGTGCCCAGCAGGGTGGGGAGCCCACAACCACCTTTCAGCCAGTTTGGGCACCTTAAAGAGCAAAACTTTAATCCCACACCATGGGGATGTGAATGGATCAAAAGCTTTTCTAGGTCACCAATTTAAACCTGGAGAAGGTTTAAAACTCAAAATATAGCTGATCTTGTGTAAAATATGTTTGAGAGAGTCCTCAAGAAACCAGTGAGCTGCTTGTGGTGGTACCAGCTGGAACCTGCAGCAGGTGGGTGGCTGACCCTAAGGAAGTTCTCCCTTCATCCTAGATGGGTGCACCAGGAGTCAGCAGCAGAGCACAGTGAGGCACAGAAAACTCATGTAACTACACTGGAAGGAGATTTTTAAATAGCAGCCTCCTTGGAGTTGGTTCCAAAAGGAGCAACACTGAATACTTCAAGTGCCGACCCAAGAATACTTATTCGCTCCACACCTTCTGCTCTTAAAAGCTTCTTCAATAGTTTCTGCTTCCACAACAGCTGTACTGATGCAACAAAATCCCTCCTGGAAAGCTGTATTTAGACCAAAAAAAAACAGATATGGATCAGAAGACAAAAATGAGCAGAGACTCTGCTGGGCTATTTTTGTGCACACACACAAATAAGAAGTCCTGGGTTAGATAAGGAGAGCAAGGGGGAAAATAACAACAGAGTCAGGAAGGGCTGTCCAGGCAACTCCAGAGACACCATTCTCTAGAGAGACACGTCCAAATCCGATGGCAGCATGTGTCCGTCACCACCAGCATCTGTAAGGGACATGACAACATGGATAAACATATCAAGCCAAGTTACACATGCACACAAGACAGACATCAGCACAGAGACAGGAACACACAGCATGAACCACAAAAACAAGGTGCTTTGCACTACAAGCATCCTAAATTATTGATCGTTTAAGGACAGCAAAATGCAGTAGAGAAAAAAAATCTCTTGTGTCAGTTTAGTTTAAATTATGAGGCAAACCAGAATTTCTGCTGGGAGAGTTGCTTCCAGGGCTGGGAACATCTTCCCAAGTCCCTCAATACTTTCTGTTTTAAGGATATAATTAGGGCAAAGAGAGGAGGAATTCAGAACTCAAAGGGAACGAGGGGGACCAACTCGGATGTGTCATAATCGCAGTTTTCACATAAGCACTACAACTTTTTAAAGTGTATGGGAAGGTTTCTGAGATGAGAGGCTAAATTTGGCATGCTTTGAGTTCTGAAGAGAACTTAAGCCAAAAAAATCTCCCAAGGAACTCCAAGAGCTGAGCTTCCAGAAGATACAGTGGCACCAGCTTCATGTCTTCCCCTAATGAAGCATTTCAGACATTTTATGTTTTATGAAACAGCAAATACATACCTTGTTAGGAAAACCATCAATGTCCACCCTCCCAACAGGGACATCTCAATATGCACAGTGTACAATCATACAATAGGTAAAAATTAAGACAGGTTTTATAAGCCTTGAACATAAAATTGACATATACATATATATAGAGAGAGAGAGAGACACTGACAGTATTTTTAGTTTGAAAATTTTAAAAGCTAGAAATAAGGGCTGTGTCTGCTTTCAGCCTAAATTCTATATTACATTCTCCATATACAGAGCCATTATTAATCACTTGTAAGCTGGAACATCCATAACACTAATTATTCTTGCATTACCAAGCAAATAAAAACACTACGTAAAATTCTGGCATTCACATTTTCAACACAAAACTTCAGGGTTCAGTATAATTACAGGCTATTACTTTTACATTTTTCTTCCCATAAGTTCCCACCAATTAACTTTATTTTCTAAAATAGTTCTTGTCACAGGGAATTGGTTCCCAAAATATTCAGTCTCTCTTCCCTCCTTTGAAACATCACATCTCCTGAAAGAGAAAGTTCATCCCTCTGGTACAGAAGAGGAAGTATTGTTACCATCCTTTGGAAACTTTGGTACACTTTCCCTTTCAGAGTAAAGCTCAAATTTATCAGTTTATCCCAATTAAAGTATTTTAGAGAATGATGCTTCACCCAGGAACAGAACAGAGACCCTTGTTAAAAGGAGAATACAGGCAGACACCAAGAAGAAGGGCACTTTCCCTAGAGCCATACACCCACAGTCCTCGTGGATCCATCTGCTGAAGAAGAGTTTGGTGAAAGGCTTGTGAGCCAGGACAAGGTCCCTTACGGCTTGAAGAAATCCAATTTTTCCACAAGAGCATACGAATCCCTCTTTTCCTGAGACACAGGGTTTCCTCCTCTGGGTCTCCTCCTAATTAAAGCGTCAGGCAGGGCTGGGTTCTCTCACAGCTGAACCTCTGTTTTGGTGCAGGATCATTGATCTCAGTGGTTGTGCTGTGCCTACCTGTGAAGGGGAAGCCAGAGGAACGGGTCCTGCACAAAGGGACAGACCTGCCCATCAATTCCAGTCCATTAGACAGGCCAGCAGGCTCGGGAGCAGAGCACAAAGAGTCTCTCTTCAACAAGAAGGAACAAAACTCAAATTAGAGCCCTAAGAAAAGAGTTTAGTTGACTGGATCTTGTACCATCCTGGGGGGCTTTTTTGTTTATTTTGTTTAAATAACTGATATAAAATAAATAACTGTACCTCTTTTGTTAGCATCAATAAGCACAAAAACCTTTGCAGAACAGATTCTACCCTGCTGAAAGCATTTAGAAAAACAGCAGGGTACTTTCTAAACACATGGTACCTGGGGTGAGAAAGAAGAATGAGCAGGGAACTGATACAAGCAGACAGCTGCCATGCCTCAGAAACAGAATGAATCCCCCTTTTCATTTATTCCCACACAGGCATTGAAACAATCCCCCCAAATGAGAAACAGAGGCTATAGGAGAGTGAGGAAAGCTTTTCAGAGCAGGAAGCACCAAAAGAAAGAGGGGTGGGTATCAAAAGAGCGTAAAAGAATTTGGGGGAAGAGATTGAGAAAGAAAAGATAAAGGAGAAAATGGTAGAAAAGAAAGCAAAACCATGCAGGAGAGGAGGGAAAGGCAGACAGGGCAGTTTTCAGGGCCATTTTGTTCTTCAAAAGCTGTCAACATGTTGACAATGTGCTTTCCATCCCCCTCCTTATCTTCTGGGCCGCGCACACAAAGGAGCAGGAAAGCAATCACACAGGGCCTGCTGAAGATTCACTTGGACACAGAACAGAGGTGCCCTAAGAGAAAGGAAACTGCTTAGTGATCCGTGTACAACGAACCATGATGGGGATGTTACAGGCCTAGAGACGAGAGAGAGAGGGCTGGGAGCAAACCTGCAGAGAGCAGCCTCTTCCTGCAGAGATCACACTCAGCACAGACACTGGAGCACAGCAAGTGCAGCTGCACGGGGATACAGCCGCCCGTGAAAATATACATTCACGGGAGAAGCTCACCCCTGAATTCTTTAAAGGAAGAGCACAAAGGATCTGGGCAGAGAGTAAAATTTTTCAAAGTATCTGTTGCAATTTGCAGCCTAAACCCAGTGCCTGAAGCTCAGGAGCTCAGCCACGTTACAGTGACTTAAATATCCCATGACTGAGCCTGTGCTGGAACAGCCCATCCTGTGTCACGTTTCTGGCAGGTACCACAGCTTGCCTGATGCATGTTCACTCATTAAACTGCAGAATGGGATCACGCCTCAGCCTACAGATTTCTAAACACTGTCAAGGTTAAAATGGTATTTAGAGCCTGTGTAGGTACCTGCAGCTTTTTTTTTGTTTTTGAAGATCAACTGTTTCAGTTTCTGCATTTGTGCAAGAGCGAGCCTGGAGATTAAAGCCTTTTTTAAAAAAAATCTTACCCTCTGTTATGCAGACTTTTTACTCCTACGAGACAGGAAGCTGAGAGGCAGAGAGGCATCCTGACAAGGTACACACCTTGCAGAACGTTATTTATGTACTTCAGCACCTCCCTTGCCAACTATAATTACTTGGACAGGTCTAACAGATACATACAGTTCTCTCGGGAATCCTGTGTCCAAAACCACACCACCAAGTGCTGAGGACATAAAAGGCATTCTTGGTCAAAAGCAAGGTTTGGTGAAATCCAACCTTCATTAGACCATAATTGTTGCTTCCATTTTAAAAGGCAGAGCCAAAATGAGGGAAACCCATCATAAATGGGTACAACATAAATCATCTTTCCTGGAAGAAAACACCTGACTTTGTTCTTTCAATATATTCATCATCTTTTTACCGATCTCTGTTGTTTTTCATCCAGACTAGATGCATCATCTGACTAGAGAGCACACGAAGAGCTCCCTCGCACACTCTCTCAGGAGCCATGAGCTACAAATCAGCCCAGTGTGTATTATTAATGACAAGTTATCAGAAGATCTAGGACAACAGCAGGCAGGAGTTTCACTGTGCTGTGATTCTGTGGAGAAAATGAACCCTTTGCCAGGTCAGATCCAACAGTTTCCCTTCTTCCTGTCTCCCTTGTGCACAGATTTGTGATAAGCCATTTTGTCACAGCAGCCAGGAGGTGATTACCCTGCCCTAGAGGGCTTAAAACTGAGCTTTGCCTAAAAGACAAAGGGAACCAAGCGAGGAGACACAGGGTAGAGGCACAAAAATCTCAAACATTGTATAAAAAAAGGCAAAGTGAATTTTATTTCGGTAGCAGTTAAATGTTACTAGAAGAGTTCAGGAGCACCCATATTGGCAGTTGTTAGAGCTGCAGTACAAGCCTCACAGATTCAATTTTCTGAGTGGTTACAGCTGTACCACCTTCTAAATCCTTGGGTCCTGATTTATTCATGGCATTAGGAATGCAAAATGCAAGCAGGGGGAAGTAGGCCAACAAAAGAATAGAAAGCAGGGATACAGAGGAACCAGTTTCTTCATTCCAGCTGAAAACAGGTTGAAATTATTAACTCTTTCAGAGCAAGCTCTCTCTGAAAGGGCAGTAGACTCCGATGCATAACAATGCACAAATGAGTCTCCCACCACAAAATAAAATAATGATGAACAGAAGCACAAAGCAAACATGGCTTCAGAAGAATTCAGATTAACTCCAGCCCAAGGCATTTGGATTTTCAGATGCATAATGCTCAGCGTGTCTGACAGGGAGGGGTTAATGGCTTTGGTTGTGTGAACTGGGGACCAGATGTTCAGCTGGTGCAACTCAACACAGATCCATTAGAAATTAGTGGAGCCGTGCCTGCTTACCCCAGACAGGATTCTGGCCCAGTACTTTGAAATCCTATTTAATACCCACTCAAGAGATTTTTCCAAAGGGAAAGGCCTCACTTTTTGAAATCAGCTAAAAAGCTACTAGCAATGCTACAGGATGTGGTTAAACTGAAATGGCCACTGCCATGGCCTGCATATGATGTTACAAAACCCCTAAATGAAAAGCCTATAGAAGCCTTGTGACAAATAACACCACAGCACAGTTGTTTCTGCTACAATTTCAGTGTCCACCTGGGCAGAAACAGGCACGAGAGGCAAATCACTCATTTGTCACTTACCAGGAAATGGATGGGTCTTGACCATGTCCATTTTAGTCCTCAGAGCAGCTGTGGTCAGCCAAGTCTTTGAGCATATGCTTTTAACAGAAAATTGTCTGCAAAATTTGCTGATGATTCAAATGCAAAGAGCAAGCAAGGGGAAAAAAGATAAGAAAATAGAAAAAGTACAGTAGCACATTCCTCCCTAAAAGGGCCATTCTTCCACTCAAGTGCAATGCTAGTCAGTTAGAGGGGAAAAAAGAGAAGAAAAATGTCCAAATGTCAAAGAAGACAAGAGTTACCACAGCATAACAAAGCTAAAAGTCATCTCTAGTGCCCAAAAATACCAGGCACATCTTTGCTGCATGGGATGGATTTTAAGCAGGCATCTTGTCCAACAAAAAAAAAAAAGCTGACATTAAAATCAAGTTACCTGTCCTATTGCTGTGGTTCTGCACCTCTAAGTGCCCAGCCTGTGCACCTGAATGCCAAAACTGTGCATGGTCCGCTTAAATACTTTCAAAACACAGAGTATAATAAAAGACCTGTGATGCTGCAAGTCTTCCGTAACATGATTCTGTGTTTTCTCAACCAACCCCAAGGGAAAACTGATCTCAGGGACCAGTAACTGTAAAACATTCAGTATATCCTACAGGATTCTGCTATAAGCTCCTTTAAATCCCAGTGTGGAAATACAAGTCTGGTCAGCATCTGAAGACAACTGCATGGTGTAAGGACAAAAGCTAAGGATTAAGCTGTCCTTAGGGAATGCAGTACACAGGCTTTCCAGCAGAAGTGGAAATAACATTTCCAGCCCCTTTTTGAGGGTAGCTTCACAGAAAAATCATAAAACTCGTTATATGTTAGGGCCACATCTTGAAACATATCCACTTGGAGGGATTTTTAATATGTGGGGTTTCTCCTGTTGAAAAAATATAATCAAGATTTTGAAGATCTGTTTCTCTTGACAAAAATTAGCAAGCAGCACTTACATTAGTTGGAATAACAGAGATGAAGGAGAAGGGCAATACTTTAGACATATTAACCAGATGTACTTGAGCTGAGAACTGTGGTACTCAACCAGTCTGATTTTGAGGGGATGAAGAAAGGAAACATCTTTAGTGGCTCCAGAGTTGCTGTCAGGACTGATTCCTTTACTGAATCAAAGTACAGATCCACAATGCAAAATTCAGTAGAATCTAACCCAACTCTCAAGTGGTTACAACCTTGTTTTACAGCAGAAAAATAAAGTTCATTCAAATTTTGGAAACCTCGGTTCAGCTTCTCTCAACTTCTACTCAGACTTGAAATGAAATGACAGGAGAAGATACATTTTGTAAAAGAGTTTTTTCAAAATGGCATATGAGAAATATTTTACAGAAGATAAATTATACATATGTACACATATAATATACAACGCCTATGGAGCTACAAACACAAAAAGGAAAGCTACATTTGCACTTACCAATACAGAAAATGGTGAGCTGGTGGCAAGATTGTATAAGTGCTCAAATCAATAAACCATCAACTGAACACCAAATTTTCCAGCTGCACTAGAACATCTTTATAACCAAAGTTAGCAAGAAGTCTGTTCTGTAAGCCTCAAAATGAAAATTAATTTCAGGAAGATCAGCTTGGTCAGCCTGTTAAAAGTCAGTATATACAGGGTGCAGCAGGGGATTGGGAAACTCACATTGCTCCCATCCAATACCCACACAGCACCCCTGAAAGGCTGATTAAGTTGTTTCTCGTTATCTGCTGCTGAGGAAGGCAAAGCAGGTCGGAGTCAACATTACTTATAAATGAAGCAGCACTGCTCGCTGCAGTCTGGAGATGGAAAATGTTTGTTTCTCAATCAAAACAGATACTCCAACAGAGAAACATTAAGGTGAAAAAGGTGGATGTTACATAACATAAAGCTCACCAGCTTCAGACCAAAGAAGTTTAGCAGAGACAAGAGGGGGTTCAGTGTTAGTGAACCAAGCCAGCCTAAACATCTGTGTCTTCACTTTCATAAGAGAGATGTCAGTACAAAAGTGCAGATCAGAGTAATTGCTCTGTTTCTGTCCTCTGAGGAAGGAGAA
This sequence comes from Callaeas wilsoni, assembly GCA_013398955.1. Taxonomy (NCBI): domain Eukaryota; kingdom Metazoa; phylum Chordata; class Aves; order Passeriformes; family Callaeidae; genus Callaeas; species Callaeas wilsoni. The sequence goes on along the minus strand of VWPU01021676.1, from coordinate 4,286 downwards.
TTAGTGACACAGTCCTTCAGAGTCTGCTAGTCTGCTCCAGATGACAGAAGAATTCCAGTGAGTCCCAGGGTCACGCTTCCACATTCCCTGCTTTGCTGCGAGAGGCCTGGGAAACGCGACTGATGCTGCTCTCAATGAAGACCTTCAGCCCCTTCAAACCTTGGGCATAGAGATATTCCAGATACCAGTCCCACTTCTTCCCCTGTAAACCAGAAAGAAGAGTCAGATGTGCAGAACAAAGCTTTACCTTTCTTAAGCCAGTTTGAAAAAGTCTGCAAACTCTGCCTTCCTGTGGGACAACAGCCACATGTTGTGTGACATCTGTAAATATCCACAGGTGTACAGGCTCACCTGCTGTTCCTAAATGCCCACAATTCCACAATACACATTCTTAGACTGAATCATAAACGTTCTTTTATACTGAAAGTCTTCATAAATCCCACTTCTAGAAAGAGAAAAGTCTATTGGATCAACAGGGAATATGTCAGGAACTAAGTGGCCATAGACATTAAAGCCTTCCTTCCATCACTAGTGGTGATTCCTCCAGATCAGGTTTGAATTACACTGTGATATGGGAAAGGAAACCAACTGCCACTGTATTTGCTAAGTGGAGGATTCCTGTTCAAAGCTGTTACAAAGCTACACATCTGTCTCAGAAATAGAATGTGAAGCAGAATTTATGTTATCAATGAGCTTCAAGTGCATCAAGAACGTAACTTTTTCTGGAGTCTGCAGAGAACAATGAACAGCCCTGTCCTGACACTGCACTGACTCGTGGAGGAAATACATAAAATCTCAAATCATTAGCCACAGATACATAACTTCTCAGGTGTTGATGTCCTCTTTTTTGGCCTTGTTAAGAGACTGAACTAAAGCCTACAGCTAAAATTTTTCCCCTTCCAAAATTTTTCTGGAGCATTTCTGAGTTTGCTGAATATTATAACCTCATCCTCTTCAACACAGCTGCTGAAAATTGCCTGCTTTATTTACTAAAACAAGAAATCTTACCTTAATTAATCTGAAGTTGAAGGTGGTATCATCAGGACAAATCTTAAAGAAAGAGAATAAAACAAGATCAAGTCAGATAAAAAGTGTGTCCAGAGTTGCTGGGTCTCTGCTAAGTCCCCTCCTATATCAGGAATTGCAGGCATGCAATGAAATTCAGAGATTTTTAATCCTGCTTCAGAGGGGGCTTCCAGCATCATACTCTGTGCATAAGTGGCAAGGTAACATCTGGACCCCCTTGCCCCGTGCTGTAACATTACAGGATAGCAACAGGGAATATTCACAGGAATGTTTACCATTAGTCCCTCTACAGTGTAAAAGTTTTCCCTTTCAAAACGTTAGAAATTCCCAACAATGAGAAAGAGCAAGAGGAAAGAACTGGAGGAAACAAGAGGAACAAGAGGAAAGCACTGACACCGAGATCGGTGCTTGTGTTCCCCCAGTGCTGCAGAGCAGTGCCCTCTGGTGCTCAGCACTGCTGAGGAAAACGGGTCCCTGCAGCTCAACATTATTGCCTCCTGCCTTGAAACACTCTTGTCATAGCTGGTAAGCAAAATCTCTCCTAGTTCTACAGCAGGAAGAGAATGCAACAATTCCCCATCAGCAGGTTTTGAGGGTTTTTTTAAGGGATTTTGAGGCTGGGTGGGTTTTGGGTTTGTTTTAGAGTTGTTGGTTTGTAGTTTGGGTTTTTTTTTTAAATGTGCAAAACCTACGAAGAAGAATTAGGAATCTGCATCAGGGAAAGTTTAGGTTGGATATTAGGAAAAGGTTCTTCCCACCGAGGGGGACTGGGCAATGGAATAGGCTCCCCAGGGAAGTGGTCAGAGCACCAAGCCAGACAGAATGCAAGAAGTGTTTGGAAAACACTCTCAGGCACAGGGTGGGATTCTTGGGCTGTCCTCTGCAGAGGCAGGAGTTGGACTCAATGATTTTTGTGTGTCACTTCCACTGCAGGATATTCTAGGAAGCCTCAGAACAAAAATTATGTGGACAAAAGATATCTCATATCTGCAACTTCTTTTCCTTGGTCTAACAAAACCAAAATAGCTTCCTTGAGCAAAGACAAAATCTGAGTTTAATCAGCAGTAAGACACAAACTAGCTTGATTCAGGACACTGAGCACGTAACAAAGGCAAACTTGTCAAGTGTTCCTAACCAGCATTCTTTGCTTCAACTTCTCAGGTGCTCCTTGCTGCACTCCAGGAGTCACACCTACGCTTGCCTCGAGCCTGCCAGCGTTTCTCACAACAAATAGACACCTTTGTGCAGCCCTTGGACAGCCTACAAAACCTGGTTTCTTGGAGCAGCCCACACATCTTGGGACAGTAACAGCTCTGGCAAACTGCTCCCACCACTCTTCAGCAGCTGCACTGAACACATGATGGCAGCCACAGTTCAAGACAACTCCTGGCAGAACTCACAGCAGATAATGCAGGTTATCCTACCTCTGTACTTGAAGCAGCCACTTGTATTTCTATTTTAATAAGCCAAAAAAGCTACCACAAGGGCCAGAAAGCAATGCTGAAAAATTCTACAATGAACAGCTGTATATAATTTAACCATGTATTTCTTGACTTTCTAGAGTTTAAATATTTAGATCACACTGCCTCTTTTGTGAGGCAGAATGCACCTTTGGCAAGCTTTTACTGAAGTGACATTTATTTCATTAATTAGCTATTTTAGTTCTATCTCTAAATTATCATAAGTACAAATTCACATCCAAAACTGCTACATTCATACATTCAACTGCTTTCATACCACACAAAGAAAGACTGTTCGAGTTGTGCCACTAATCTGATACAAACACAGAATGCCACAGCAGCTTCTGAAAGCTCAGCTGCCTCTACAAATCAACCAGGACACAGAGACACCTCTCTAAACAGTCAAGACAGAACATCTGGTGCCATAAAAGACCCAAATCTTGGCCTACACCATTACCTGCTCCAGGAATTGAACAGAGTAGCCCATCATGGCTGGATGATGGACAATGTTAAAGCTGGTTTTTAATTCCTTCACTGCAGTTTTACTCAGCAGTTTATCATCCATACAAAGACCTTGAGGATGAATATCCTTCTGGAAAGCACTGGATGTCCACAGACAGCCCACCATAGCTATTATGTACTGGTTGTACTCTTGGTATGTCTGGTTACTGAACTTGAACTGCAGTATTTTCTGAGGGGGGGAAAAAAAAAAATAAATAAATAACATCCTGAAAGCAGTTGTGTGCTCCTTCCAGTCCTTAAAAGATGGCCATTAGAACACCTCCCCTCCACTCAACCCAATTCCTTGCTAAAGTCTGTTCTAGCACATAACAGATGTGTCCACAATACCTTTTTACTCAGCTCATTTTCTTTTGCAGCCACCAAGTTGGTTCGATACCTAAAAAAAAAAAAAATTAACAAAAAAAAACAAAAGAAAGAGAAATTTAGGGGCCTATAAATTTTTACTACATGCCTGTGTTGAAAAAAGCTGGAGGAATGTATCAAGAACACTTATTTCTGCCATAAGAAAGATCGTCAAACTTCATTGGTAAAAGAGAGACACATGAGAAAGAATTCAAAGGGACTTTATCACTTGGCAGAGTAGGGACATATCTAATAATATTAGTCTCTTAAATGATTGACACATGACCAGTTTGCCTGGGACAGTCACCTTCATTATTGCAACACACAGGAATGGACATCCAGCCTTGGAATCAGCAGAGAAATGCAGTGTGTTTTTAAGAGGGGAGACCTTCATTCACTAAGCAAAGAAACAGAAGCCACTGGAAGTAATGTGACTTGACAGTTGTTCTATATAATAAGCACTAGCTCTTCTTATTTCCTAGAGACCTTCCTGTCATGTTAATTACCCTGCAGATTCCTTAGAGAAAAAGCCACATGGAGAGCCCTGCACCAGCTGTCAGCTATTGGCTACTCTTCTCCTCAGATGCAGCCACTGGAACTAACAAGGCCAAGAAGAGCAGCCTTGGTGGTGGATCCTGCAGAGCAATAAACAGTGCTGTCTTTGGCCTTGCCAGCAGCACAAGGCAGTCACAAACTCCTGGAGTTTGGAGGTGGAAGAAGTGCTTCCAACTCAGCACATGCCAGAATTTGTAAGGAAAAGCCCAAGTGTAGCAGCTGAAGTATAGGAGTGAGAAGTTGTATAGTTACTACTGTTAATTCCAGCTGGCTGACTTTAGTTCTCTCAAAACAATAGGGGTACTTCTTCCTTCATGTATCAAACATACAGAAATAATACCAGGAAAGAGGTCAAAATCCTGCTATTTTGGATAACAGACT